>VOMN01005591.1:0-13562 GCA_014899125.1 Orchestia grillus | reverse complement strand
GCATTTTAGATGTTTCTAAAAATATTATGAATTGATCAATGGGTACTTTTAGTATGTGAAAGAAACAAATTCATATTCAAACTAAACAAACTGCATTGGAATCTGCCCATTCGTTGCTGAGTCATTGACATTCAAAGAGAGGATTCGGGCTTTTGCGGCCCAACCCTGTATAGCGCTCAGTTCAAATAATGGACAGAATGAACAAAATATTGGGAATATATTTCATATGCATTCATATCGAAAAATATTAATGAAACTACTATGTTTCAATTTTTAAGTGTATATATATAGCAAATTCAGAGTTAGATCCGTGACGTATAGAAGAGTTTCAAAGACTAACCATATACTTGTTATCTAGTTACGTAATTGTCTTGAATCCTTTAAATTTCAATCATTTTTTGCGCTACTCTTGTTTGGAAACAGTCGTAGGATCGTTGAAGTGAAGCCTAAATCCTTTTGGAAATGTCTTCAAAGGCTGCGAAATGACAGCGTCCTGTCTTTTCTACGCTCACTTGCTTCTCCGATTCCCACGTCGTGCCTTGGACAGCTCGAAGGAAAGTAAATCTCGAAGCCAGCTCTGCCGAATTAATTGTCACTTCACTTTCGAAGTTGTCGAGAAGTTGAAAAGTTGTCAACGAGCTCCACCTTGAACTCAATGATTTTTCCCTCACTCTTTTTTGCTTTCTTCTCGAGCTTGGTGACGTGACGTCACTTGTTTTAATGCCAATATTTTCTATACCTCCAGCTATATACTGAACGACTAGATGACCTATAGAACTTCGAATTGGAAGTTAGAAGTAGCCTCATATTTAACCAAATCTTTATCTCGTGTCACTGAAAATTAGACATTTAAATCTTTCTTAGTTATGTTTCTCTTAAATTACTCAATTTCGAGTAGTGTATCAAATTAAAACAATTCGCATCCAGGATTAAGATGAGCTACCATACGAAAGAGAGCAGCAGTGAATTTAGGTGTAAATATATTTTCCTGCACGGCACCAACGCTTATTAATGGGAGGGCAACAATGAAGGGACCCTTTACAGCACCTCCCCTTTCTTTGCCCTCTCGTACAGTAGTAAACAAGTGTTCAATAGGAATGAACTGCGCAGAAATATCAGCTTGCAATAAAGTTAACGTATGGATTTGTCAAAAAAAAAATTGATTTGATCTAATAGAGAAGTCGCTTTTTATAGCATCTAGGGATGTCACACTTCTTTCTATCAATAACAAAAATATTGTCCAATTAATTTTTCGTTGTATGCACAGTATAATAATGCACTACTCTACTTGTTTCAGCAAAATTTTATCAGACGCGTTTCACTTTGTGAATTTCACAAAGCTGTTATACAGGAACAATATCTATTTGACACAATAATTGTGGTAGTACGGTGAATGAAAAAATGTAAACTTAATGAAGGTGGTTTTTCTATTTCAAATATTTTTCTGTTTTAGGATGAGCCCAAAAGTTGTTGTATGAAAAAATATAATTCTGAAGAATGGACGTTGTTTAAATGAAAGTCCAAGCACAATTTTTGGAAAATTGTAGCCCATTCGACAATCCTGTGTAGGAGTGGACGATAACTATAAAAAAGACAAAAGACTTCAATAATTGAGGAGCGGGTCCTGCACGACCCTATTGTAGAAAATCAGCAACACAGAGTTTATTTTAATGAGTTGTTGTCTTCACAAACCCTTCAGGTGTAATTTTTTAGTTTCCCCAATGAGGGTTTAGAAGCAAATCCTTTAGGTACACATTAAACGATGCTGTTCCAGATCAGATTATGCAGCAGACAAAGTCCCTAATCAAGAGTAAGTCTTCGTAAACAAGATCATATTGAGTGTAAATTTTGATATTAAACGATCTGTACAGTAAGAGCTTATGGCAATAATGAAACAATTAAAGGTGTTAATCTTTACATCAATGGATCTCCCACGTTGAAAGCCACATTCATCTCAAAGCGATTGTCCTTAGTTAGGAAAAAGTTGTTAGACTTTATGACAATAATCCTTCTTATTTAACAGCTGGACTAGTCAATGGTTTCTGTAAAGGACTCAGTGAAGAAATATTACATAATCCTCCACAATTTCTTGACTCAACTCCTCATCATCACTAATTTTTAGTTGGCTATTAAGCTAATCGTTTTGTCTCCGGGTAACGCCGGGGAAAGAGGTGGTAAAAAAACTCGATTGATATTTTTTATCAAAAATATACAGATAATAATTTAACTCCCGGGATATTCATGAATTTGAAGATAGAAGTAGTTCTGTGTAATAGAAGGTAATAGAATAATGCGCGCGGATAAATGTTGTTTTAGTCATTTTGTTTATAGTTTAAGCATCGTTGTATATTCGATGGAAACCTTGAAATTCAACACTACTCTGTCGGACCTCAGCCAAAGGGCGAATGATGCGCCGAAACTTATTCGAAGTTTTTGGGACCAAATTGTAATCTAGTTATTTGCACGTAACACTGCTTCTGCGATTCCCTCGCCGTGCAACTGCATTGCCAATTTGTGTCGAAAATGAAATTTACTGCTAAATTTCAACATCTGCTTAAGCTCATCGTTTCAAGCACATTTGTTGTACATTTCCTCGGGGAACATGGAATAAGCAATAAAGTTTGATTATTTAGGTTTGTCAATGGTAAGCTATGAGGACTGGCGTTCTCCGGAAACACTGCATGTTAGCTCATCTCAGCCATATGTACGCAGATCTTTAGGACTTCAATCTTTTGTGCCCACTGGACATCCCTCATTTCACCCACTTTACATTTTCCAATCTTCTTCACTATCTCATATTTGTTTGTTTTTTCCTCTAAATTCATGAACTTTCTGTTCCAATGCGCAGGGTATCCTGTGAGGGAATATACCTTGTGTATAGTACTCAATAGTCCATTCTAAATGGAGCCTTCTCTTAGCGCTCTTTCATTCAAATTTTGTGTGGATAGGGAGCTTTAAATTTACTAACAATCTAATCTAAATTAATCTTTTATCGTTCGCATCGAACATCCGATGTGCCTTTGAACTTAATGAAATGCAACGACTACTCAAATAATTCTATTTTTCAATGCGGTACTAAGTACGTCCGAGACAGCGAACAAATTGTTAGCTTTTCCACGAATGACTGAGCTAAATGCGATAATCAGCTCGTATCTCAATTAATCTGAGAGTCCCAATCAAATTATCCTCCTGCCCTTGGTCCCTGCCCTATTTGTCGCGTAATGTAGCAGTACGACGAGGTTTACTCTCTTGTTAGTACATCATCCGCTCAAATAGCGCGACTGTTTTGTAAATCAACGCTACTCACGCGTACTCTTACGTGAAACGCATGTGAGGCCTATGCTGATTACTTGAAATATGAAGCATATGAAAAAAAAACATGATCCACTCTAGAGCAAAACCATTGAAGAAGATGCTTGAGCTTGCTCGCTCCACTCCAGTTGAGCAGTGCTACTTTGCAGCCACCTCTGAAATCAGCGTCAACTATTCATGAAGATAAGAGACCTTTATGAGCCGTAGGCTACATATTTTGCTTTTCTTGTCACTGCTCCCCACCCGTTGTACACAAAAGATATGCCAGCTGTTCAGATGATGCCACAAATTCAGGCTGCAACACTCTCTCGAACGATTACAGAACTAGCTATCTCCGTGCACTCAGCTCTCAGATGTACTAGAAACTACCTTCGTAAAAGGCAAGGTTCACTCAAATGACAATAGCTATTTGGGGCACGCCACTTCCTCCAAGAAAATTCTTTTGCAAGTTACTCGATTCAACACTCTCCTGCGTCACGTGCTGCGCCAAAGCGCGACTACACCAGCCACTCAAAAGCAACAAAAGGAGCGGCATTCTGCGGTGGCGATAGAGGAACCTTGAGTGTGCATAAATCCCGAGCGAGCGCCTTTCATTGGCCCGCAATAAAGGGCTTCTCTGACACGGCCCGGACCGAGGCTCCCGGACCAATCACTCCGAGACCGATGGAGTGCCCGGCAATCTGTTGGCCCGGACGCCTTTTGGAGGAAAATCTCCGGTAGCACAGAGACCTGAGTTAATTGATAGCCACACTCGCTGAGCGCAAGAAGGTAACACAGCTAATTTTTTCTGCATATTGCTCCAATAAACACTGTAAGCGCTCAAGTAGAGACAGAAGTGACGTTTTGTGTCATCCGAGATAACGCAACGCGAGGAGAAGGACAGAAAGAAGACAAGAGTTAAGTGTCTTTGTCAGGTCTCGAGCATGAGGGACTGAGCATACCTGAAATCTTGAAGAAAAGAAAGCTGCTCAGATCTCAAAAAAAGGAAAGGTAGAAGGAATTCGTTACTTTTGTTGGATCGAACTAGAAAGAAATAAAGACTTTGCTTTCATTACGCTTTGAGAGGAATATAAAGAATGGATGACCTATATTTTTCCTCGCTAAAACAACAGGCGATAAATTCTGTAAATTAAGGTGCAATAGACTTCCCATTCTCATTACTCATATAAAAAAATTAAGGTATACAAAAGCTCAACCTTATTTATGAAGTGCTGAAAACGGAACACCAAAATCTTTTTGTGTCGCACAGTGTACAAATGATTTGCATTTGGGTGCAAAAAATAATGGAAGATGGCAAAAATTGGAAGTACTCGACTTAGGAACAAGCGAAGCGAAATACAGGCGAAGAATGATTGATTAAACTAGAAATGAGTTCACTAAGTAAAAAATATCACTCATCTGGGTAATGGTGCTATAGAAGTGGAAAACTAATATGAAGTTCACTAACCAAACTGTAGGACACGGTATACGTATACAGCATATAAATGAACTCTCTTGAAACAACCAAGAGCAATACTTACAACGCAGTGAAGATGTTTAGAATAGAACCGGTATGCCGGAGGTGAGTCTTGAGGGAAAAATTACTCTGCATCTGAGTCACACAAGACCTCGGTGAACAGAACTCATTTCCACTCAGGGGACTCTTCTGAAAGGAATTGACTCAATTGTAATCTAGATGGTACCGTCAAATAATGACTTATTGCCTCCTTGCAAGGGATTTATGTTTGAAAATTAAATTTTTACCTAGCAAGGCAGCATGCCGATAAAATCAAGCCAGAAGTTTAACACAGAACGTGAGGGTCATGCATGTTTCATCTCGAACTAAAATCATCGCTGGGCTCTCCTACGTGTTAGGCTGATCATTTAAAATCTACGCATGCACAGAGATGATAGTTCATCCAGGAACCTACTTTAGGACCAGTCTTGTAAGTACAGGAAAAACTCGAGCTGAAAGAAAGGGGAACATGTAGAATTTCTGTTCTTACTCTGGCGGCAACTGACGCTCAACGTCATTCAGAAAGATGCACTAACACATTAAACTGAGATCACTTTCAGTTCGATAAGTCGGAGCATTCGTCAAAAACTAGTCGTGTTTTTTAGAAGATATTGTAGAAATAACGATACGGTATTGCATTCTACTCGTAACAAGTGATACGGTAAAAAAATTAAAAGAGGCTTTCAGGATGAAAATTTCAAGGATTTATGCAAGCAAACCTGTATCGCAGATTTTCGAAGTATAGTCAAGTACATCACGAAATTGACCAATAATGGGAACACAGTTCACAGAACGACTTATGTTCATAATTCCTACCTTCACACTAAAACTTACCGACTTTTCACTTTGAGGTGATGTTCCCTCGCAGAGAGGACATGTTTGTACTGGAAAGAACAATTATGCAACTATTTCTAAATCAGTAAAAGTATTCGTTCAGGAGTTTGAATTAAACACAATATAAAATTTCAACACAATTCACAGTTCAGGTGCGTAAGAAAGGAATCAAGAGTAAAAAAATTTAAAGAAATACTTTGAAGTATTAGGACCATGTTGTGCATCCGCTACATTGAGAGGAGTTAGTCAACATTTTTCACTTTGGTATCCATCAATTTTACAAACGAGAATATCGGAAAATTCGCTATAATGACAGAAAATTCAAATGTTTTGCTAGCTTTCTATTTCTGCAATCGTACATCTTCACCCTTATATGTACGTAAGTGTAATGAATATGTCGATCAGCACTATGAAAATGAGTCGTCCACATATGCTTACGTTATTATGTTAATTTATAAAATAATTCTTTGTGGAAAATGAATCACCAGTTGAACAATACATTAATGCAAAGCTTATATTTTTATTTTTGAATTACATTAAAAGAAAGGGATGTTATCGGAGCTACACTAGCAAAACTCTCCCGGTGTAAGTACCTGAAAAATCAAGACAAATTAGCTTTTAATAGTTGAACAAAATGCACGGCTTTCAGCTAATTATAGAAATAGATTAACAAAGATATAATTCAATTCGCTCAGCAAATCGATGATCAAAAACTGTAGGCTCTAGTGACCTTTGCATTTGCAGTTAACTGATGATTTCCCAGGTTCTTTTTGAATTATTTTTGGCCGTCGAAAGTTCCCGGTTAAACGAAAGGGAAGATAGAGCTTCAATTGGCTCGCTCTCAATAGCATGTAAAATTATGTTCATCCATCCCTTATTCCTATTTCATAAGATGAAAGTTACGGAAAGGAGTCGGGTCCACGAATAATATATAATTATGTGAAATATCACCAGCCGCTTTTGAATAAGGACGAATTATTAAGACTACCGTCCTGACACCTTCATACCTCGGTAGCTCCTACAAGCGTCCACAGCTCGTCCATGAAATACATAAAAAACAATGAGCACTGCACTCATCCACCGGAAAGCACAGCAAGAGACTATCATTTTCTGTCTTGCAATTGCCACATGGACAAAATTACCAGCATTTCTTTACAAAGTAGAGGCTTCATGAGAGAAATGGCCGCTTGCTCCGCGCTCAGCTTGCATTGCATGCTAACACTGATGCTGATGAAACCATTCAGAGCAAATCTCCTTGCGTAGCTCAGGGTTTTTCTTGTCGCGTATGAATGCTAATGAGCACTGCATTGAATGATCCTTTGAAACAGATAACAACATCACTTAGTTGAATTTCAAAGGAAAAATTTCAATTTTGTTTATCTAGTCCATTAAAGAGATTCTTTAGTTGCTCTTGCTCGCCTCAGTTGACCTTGCTACGACACATTTAAAAAATAAAGATAAAATCTCTTTTTAAAGTTCCGAGTAGCATAAAAAATGACCTCTGAAGGCTTCTGAGGAATATTTCTTTAATCTAAAACGTTCTCGTTCAGGACCCAGGGGTTTGTAAATTAAGACTAGCAACCAAGATAAAAAGAGAATTGATCCATCTTTGGCTTTCAATCATAACCTGCCTTCGAAATACTTGTATCTGACAGTTCTTCACAACCCGATTTCGTTTTGCAGTGTCAAATTCGACTCGACAGAAGCCGTAAAGTGAGATGCCATTGAGCTCTTGATCAAAGAGAAATGCACGTCTGATTCAGTAGCGGTACACTGATCAAGTACATGTGAGAGCTTTAGATGTAGAAATGAAAATGAGGCATTAATTCTGAAGAAATGAATCCAAAATTAAAAACAAGTTTAAAAGTTATGTTGTAAAACCTAAGTCTAAAATGAGTTTTGGAGGGCCATAAGTAGGAACCACTTTATGAAGTTTATAATATAACGGACAGTATGACTCGTAGCTATCATCGTCAATATGACCCCGAGAAATGAAAAATTAGCGAAGCTGTAACGTGTGAGCCGTCATAGGCATAACAAACGCTTACAGTTGTGGTAAAATAAAACCAGGTATAATTAAGTAACTTAGGAAATGATGAGTTAGCAGCTGATAGTACTATGAAGCCTGTGCTAATTGGTTAAGGCGTGGTAGGGGTCTGGCAGCGACCGACTCTGCATACTTCACATAGTCCGTAACTCGCACCCTCAGACTTCCACTTGTTCCAATGGATGAAGTAAAGCATCCAATTGCAGGCAAGCGAAACGAATCTATCCTACGCTCAACGATGCGTTCATGATTTTTGATCATTTGCGTGGCTGGTGGTGGCACCGTCGTATTTTTCTGACAGGGAATAATATAAATTATTCGATAGAGGAGCAATGTACATCGTCCTGACAACTGAGTGGTAAAATTATGAAGAATTTTCATTACAGCGCGTACTTTCAACGCAATCCCCCCTAGCAATCGTTTTTTAAATATTCAGTTATAGGTTGAATGTTAGTAATTTTCTTGAAGCAATCCCCAGTTGTTAACTTTAAACGGAAATGTTCACTGAAGTGACAGAATGAAACGCTCGCAATTATTCACCTCATTCAAGGACTTCATGCATGGAAATAAGCTCAGTCTATTAACAACAAACACATCTACTAAATTCGTTCCATCTCATGCACCTAGAAATGATTTCTGCATCCCCTGTTCCCTGAAGAATAACCAGAGCTTCTGAGAAATATTTCATTAAGAATAGCCGCTGGATTTAAAAGCGTCCATCGACAGAGTACACAGCACAGCAGGTACTAAAAGCCTGTCTCACGCGATGAAGGGGAGGAAACTCAGAAATAAAGAATGAAAATTCTCTCCCCAGCTTCAATTAAAGGCTGCTGAGAGTAAAGTGCTGGAAATAACATCTCTGACTTCAATGGAAAAATAAAAACGATCGACTTTCGTCTGCTATTTTCGAGTCATTCTGTGAGCGAAAATTGATTCGCAGACAATCAAGACAAATTGCTTACCTTGTGGGATTTTTACTAAGAAAAATTCATCAGAGGTGTACGTAGAGGAATCAAAATATATAGAGCAGAAAAAGCTAATGCTGAGAAATAACTGTATGAAGAAATTCAACCGGATAAACAGTAAAATTCCATCAGAATGTGGATGCTGACTTTTCTAAAAACTAATAAACACGATTTTGAGTGTACAAGTGTCAGTGGACAAGTGTCAGTACACAAGTGTCAGTACACAAGTGTCAGTATACAAGTGTCAGTACACAAGTGTCAGTACGCAAGTGTCAGTGAACAAGTGTCAGTGTCCGAATGTCAGTACACAAGTGTCACTATACAAGTGTCAGTACACAAGTGTCAGTACGCAAGTGTCAGTACACAAGTGTCAGTACACAAGTGTCAGTACACCAGTGTTGACGCCCTCATCATGCGCTGTAATTACTACACTGTCCTCCATGTGCATAAATCAAACATTTGCAATCTGGCGCGAGCATTGCATTGTAATGATTTTCAAAGTTTCTACTGAACAAAAATTTGCGACTTAAATTTATGCCGAATTCATGGTAAAATTTAGTATCGCTCGTTAGTTTCTCATTTCTTTTGAAATGAGTATCGCTCATTTCTTTTGAAATTTCTGTTCGACTGGAACGGAGGTCTCTATAATTTTTTTTAATTGTGAACATAGTGAAAACTGAGAAAAACTGTTGAAGCAAAAACTTCACTTTTTAGTGAAGTTTCATTGGGAAGGATTAAAGATCCACCGGAAAATGGAAGGCCTGCCATGTAGGCAGCGCTGAGCCCCCCTCACGAGCCCCAGCTGGGATGCAGTCAGTTCGATGCAGGGTTTTCTGTTCCGCTTCGCATTCTAACGAAGTATTTTCAGCGCAATATTCCGTCTAATATTGTTTCATTCTGAAGTATCGATTAATGTCTCTCTGTTTATTTTTATCGGTTATAGACTAGATTGTTAAACTATTGATTGAAATAGGAAACTCGTTTCCCCAAATTCCGTTGTAAGAACTATTTTTATAGGTATCGAAAATTTGACAACTTAATACAACATCAGCTCCCCCAGCCTTCAGTCTGTAAATATAATCGTTCTCAAGCAGCTTTGACGAGTTTATTGAGGAAAAACTTTGCTATCTAACTCGCACAACAGTTTTCCCATAATTATTTCTTATTCTATACACAATTTATTACTAATCAAATAAGCGTACCAGAAAGTTTTTATCAGGGAAGTTTCTTTTAACAATCTCCCAAAGGGAAGAACACTCGCACCCAGCCGAACACGGCACCGGAGGCCCCGCGTAGCTAGCGCGACATCGCTCATCTCGCTCAGTGCCAGCAGCAGCGGCACAACACATGGACCGGCACCGCACTCCGTCCTAGTTGCTGATCAAGATAAAGTCTGCAACACATTGTCTGTTTTACGCCCTAGATTGTGTTTTCAAGGAAAGCAAGCAAGGTGAACATTTTCTCGGGTAATCTCGCGAGCTTTGGGGGGCAGCTGTGAGTAATTTACTTAAGTGCTCAGGCCAGCACATAAAATTCAATGTGCTCATCCAGCAGGGCAAGGATGCTGCGGGCTGCATCGCCTACGTAGCTTTTCATTAGACAGCCGACCATCATGAGCAAGCTGTGGGCTCACCTCGGCAGCTTCAAACGTTGAGCTCATCTCAGATCAAGTTCTCATACTAATGATGCTTCTTATTCGAAAAAAAAACTTCTTTTACCTCATTTGTCAGTTTTTTATGACTCCTATCTCATAACAGGGAAAATGAAGCTTTGTGAAATTTTTCTCCCAACAAATTTCAAATCCACAAATTTGTCAACCCCTCTGCGAAAGAGTATTATCCATTCAACTGTGAAAACTGGTATTAAATTGTAGCGATTCTTAATTCGATTGTCTGTACATTTTAGAATTACGCCTTCAGTGTATACGAGTATGTTTGTCAAGTCCCGGCAGACTTAAGTGCGTACTGAAAGCTCCTATGCTTTTTGGTTGAGATATCTTCCCATGGTGAGACTTTTCAGGAGAATAACCCCTGGATGAAAAACATATTTAATGTAACGTTTCACTGAAAAATTAATTCTCGTTTTCTATCACTGACTATCTAGTGCTGTAGAAATAATACAACTTTGTTATTTATTTTAGCTTCTGAAAAATACACTAGTTAGAAATGCGTATTCTAATTACTTAGTTGTTTTACATATGTTTACGGGTAGATGTATGAGCTGAAGAATTAGCAATTCCCTTTCTGAAAAATAGTACGCTTAGAAATATCTTTCAAAAGTTCAGTTGCATACGTGCTAGTGCACATGGAGATTCTCTTTGGCGTAAATTTAAAAGTAAAGAGCGTAAATTTAGACATAAATGAAATTTCCGTGCGTGTATAGTCAAATTACATCAGATTTCTACTAATATAGTATCATCAACAAAAATGTTACTCATAAAGCTGTGTCCTATTATTTAGATCATTTCAAAAACAGGGTCACCCAATCAAGTGTGGAAAAGAAATCAATAGAGCGAATTAAGCTGCTTTTTTCTATAATAAATAGCGCAGAGCCTCGCAGCCCCCGGGGAGCGAGAGAACCGCACATTTTGAGAGGGCACGCGTCAATTTTATAATCATACTATGTAAAATAAATACATTACATCCATTAAACCACTACTATACTACAAATACAGTCAGTATAGAAGTACAATACGACACCGCTCATTCAGAATTGTGTACAACACAATACCGCTCACACAGGACTACAGTACAACACCGCCTATACATGGCTGCAATGCACTTTCGCTCATACGTGATGAGTTCAATGTCGGCCATACAGAACTACAATCAATTATAGATACGTATACCGACAATGTAAATCCTAGCATTTAGGCCTACAACTAAACACCAACTATATACACTTAGATTATAATACCGCCTATTCATGTACAATAAAATACCTACGATACGATGCTATCCATGTATACCTGCAATACAATACCATCTATGTATAAATGCGATTCTACTCATGTATACCTACTGTACTATACCACCTATGTACACCGCCAATACAATACCCCCTATGTATACCGCTAATACACTACCACCTATGTACACCGCCAATACAATATCAACTATGTACACTGCCAATACAATACCACCTATGTACACCGCTAATACACTACCACCTATATACACCGCCAATACAAAACCAACTATGTACACCGCAAATACAATACCACCTATGTACACCGCTAATACACTACCACCTATGTACACAGCCAATACAATACCAACTATGTACACCGCCAATACAATACCGACTATGTACACCACCAATACAATACCACCTGTGTACACCGCCAATACAAACCGCCTATGTATCAATACACCGCCAATACAAGACCAACATCAGAGAAGTGCACTAAATCCCTGATCGGAACATTACATTTTATTATTTAACTGAAGTCCCGGTCGAGAGCCTGCCAAGAAATTTTTCCTGAAAGTTTGCCCCAACTTCCTCCCGTAATAACACTGAGGACAAAGCTAGCAGGGGCAGCCTAAGTGAGGGTCATAACAGAATTATCTTCGGCACTTATTTTCCATTAGAAGTTGTTCTAGAAGTCGCTCAGTCAACGGTCCAGTCGATTGTTGAGCACACAAAGAACACTGAAGAGCACTGAGCAAACTTGACTGTTGAGCACACTGAGGAACACTGAGCACACTTGACTGTTGAGCACACTGAGGAACACTGAGCACACTTGACTGTTGAGCACACTGAGGAACACTGAGCACACTTGACTGTTGAGCACACTGAGGAACACTGAGCACACTTGACTGTTGAGCACACTGAGGAACACTGAGCAAACTTGACTGTTGAGCACACTGAGGAACACTGAGCACACTTGACTGTTGAGCACACTGAGGAACACTGAGCACACTTGACTGTTGAGCACACTGAGGAACACTGAGCAAACTTGACTGTTGAGCACACTGAGGAACACTGAGCACACTTGACTGTTGAGCACACTGAGGAACACTGAGCACACTTGACTGTTGAGCACACTGAGGAACACTGAGCACACTTGACTGTTGAGCACACTGAAGAACACTAAGCACACTAAGGAACACTGAGCACACTGAGGAACACTGAGCACACTGAGGAACACTGAGCACACTGAGGAACACAGAGCAAACTTGACTGTTGAGCATACTGAGGAACACTGAGCACACTGAGGAACACTGATCGAACTTGACTCTCGAGCACTCTGAGGAACACTGAGCACACTAAGGAACACTGAGCACACATGACTGTTGAGCACACTGAGGAACACTGAGCACACTTGAACACACACTGAAGAACACTGAGCAAACTTGACTGTTGAGCACCCTGAGGAACACTGAGCACACTTGAACACACTCTGAGGAACACTGAGCACACTGAGAAACACTGAGCACACATGCACACACACTGAGGAACACTGAGCAAGTTTGACTGTTGAGCACACTGAAGAACACTGACCATACTTGACTGTTGAGCACATTGAGGAACGCTGAACACACTGAGGAACATTGAGCACACTTGACTGTTGAGCACACTGAGGAACACTGACCACACTTGAACACACTCTGAGGAACACTGAGCACACTGAGGAACACTAAGCACACTGAGGAACACTGAGCGCAATTGAACACACGCTGAAGAACACTGAACACACCGAGAAACATTGAGTACACTTGAACGTTGAACACACAGATCGACTTTGAACATTCATGAATATGAATAACGCTGATAAACATTTTCTCAAGCATGGCATAATAACTTGTGGTGCACCACATAACTGAAGAACTTATATTTATATTTTTCAAAACTAAGTAAAATATGAAGGTAATGGAGAACAGAGATCTTAAAATCATTTTAATTTGAA
>VOMN01005586.1:0-15063 GCA_014899125.1 Orchestia grillus | reverse complement strand
CCCCTTCACATGATGCACTGTCAACCAGTCTCTTCCTGTTGTTGATGGTTGAACACGGCAGGCACGGACGCCCCTTCATACGAACATACTGAAGTAAGATAGGTGCCAACTAGAACAGCTGCCTGACCCACTGAAAGTGCCAGCTACTGAACGCCGAGATGCTGACAGCAGGTACTGATGCGGCAGCAGAAGGAGACAACAAAATAGCACGGAGTCAGAGCGAGCAACGAACTGCAGGCTGCGGATTCAGAAAATATGAAGGCGGGTAAACATGACCGGGCAGTGTCTAGGTCCACTGCTCAAGCAAGCAAGCGGGCACTCGAGCAGCGAAAAAATAGCCGAGCCCAAGGAAACACAACCTCTCACCGTGACTGCACACTCAGAAAACTAAGCAAGGAATTTAGCGTGAGCCATATGACCTTATATCGTGGAAAAATAAAACTTGGTAAAGTCTCCAAGGCTGGAAAATTGGTTCCATGGACACTATCATTCAGAGAAGAATCGCCAACAAGATGTAAAGTGATGTATCTCACTCCAATCGCGGCAACTTCAAACACCGGTTTTAGACAGAACCGTTACTGGAGATGAAAAGGGGGTACTCTACGATAATGTCAAGTGCAAAACACAAGGTCTCAGCTGTAGTTCAAATCCTATTCTGCAGCGTCGAAGTGCTTTGCATCCGAAGAAAAATTATTTTGTGTGCGTGGCGGGATAGGAAGCGAATTGTTCATTATGAGCTGCTGGCGACAATCAAACAATAACATGAAATTTGCTGCCACTTGCTAAGCCGTTAAAAGCAGTTCCCTAGGTGTACTGATTGGGTTTCCATCAATGACAGCGTTAAATTACTCAGAATTGAGTCCTTTTGAACTTCTTTTTCTCAGCCTGAAGTCATCTTTATTTTTCAACGGGAAAACAATCTTTAAATTCTACAAGTTTTTTCATTCACCTCATCATTTAAATAGGTGTTTTTGAGCAATCTTCCCGCTAAAATTACTGTATTACCGCAGTGATATTCATGCCGTAAATTATGTCTAACCTGTTTTTTGCTTGGAGAGTTCTTCTGGGTCAATAATAGTTATTTATTATAATAAATATTAAAAAATCTGATAGTGGAAATATTATTTTGGTGATTTAGACAGCTACACATTTGTCATCTATGAATTAAATTGGCGTATTGATGTCTTGAAGTCACAGTTCAAAAGACGGATCGAATTTCGTTACAACCTGATAATTTGGCTGGAGGGATCCTGTGATCTACCCTATCAAATAGTCTTTTTAAATTTGAAAAAGTAGAGAATATTAGAAAACGCTCTCCAGTGTTTAAATACAGATATTGAAAACGATTCAGAAAGGCTTGTGTTGTTGACGTTTGCGACCAAATGCCAAATTGTTTGTTACAAATATATAAACTTCGTTCAAGATATGCATACAATTTATTGTACTTTTTGTTTCAAATATCTTACTAAAACTCGGAACGACAGAGATTGGCTCATAATTCTTAATGCACTGTTTCTTTAAC
This sequence comes from Orchestia grillus, assembly GCA_014899125.1. Lineage (NCBI taxonomy): Eukaryota > Metazoa > Arthropoda > Malacostraca > Amphipoda > Talitridae > Orchestia > Orchestia grillus. The sequence continues at coordinate 13,541 of VOMN01005586.1, read as the reverse complement.
TCTGAAAAAAGTAGAATTACTCTCGGTATTTTCAGAGTGTTGGGGGAAAACGATTTATTTAATACAGGAGCAAGAATGCGCAAAGTTAAGTCAGCTATGGATTTCAAGACCGTAACGATGAACGCTTTAATTCTATTTGACTTTTTTAAGACGATACCGTTTATCTCCAAGTATCAGCTATAAGTGTGGAAAAAAGAATATCTTACATTTGAGTTCGGGTTATTTTAAACCTGTCAGCAATGTTTTTGCTTACATTAAAGACAAAAAAACGTATTTGTATATGTATAAATATTATAATTTACAGTCAATGTGGTTGGTCTTTTATGTGTTGTATTTGGTTAATGTAACGAATTTTTCAGTTTCCATACTTTTTTATCATCGCATTTTAGGTGTAAGAACTTTGGAAAAAGATGATCATTTTTGCGGATCGAATTTAACTAGTTACAAAATTTCTGATTATACTGTATGATTCAGGCGAGTTTTCCATCTCGCAGTACTAAACATGCTTAGTGCTTTTTCATATTAGACTTACTATCTCTGGAGGTCTAAGGCTTCTGCTTATCCTTGGTTGTGAAAGTGCGAGTAATACATGTATAATATTTATTGTACACATCATTTATATGGTCCGTCGGCTTTACCATAGCATTAACATTAAATTCGTTCGTGACAAAGGTCAAGTCTGCCTGTCTTATTTATAAAGTTGTTGAGTTGATTTTACGGAATGAAAAAGTTTCTGAAAGTTTTTGGTCATTTTCTACAGAAAAAATTGTTAGAAATGTCAGAAAACGGTGAGGTGCATTTGAGGTTAATATTCCTGGCAAGATGTCAGTTGATGCTGTAAGGAAAAAGATATCTAATAGTGCAGCGGATTCAAAAGATAATCTATTTGGCTCAGAAATTATGCGCAGAAAAAATTTCAACTGAGTGAGATTTAAGAAGTTCAAAGTAGACTCGCAATTTTAGAAATTATGAAGAATATAGCTGAAACCCTGTAAATTATATTATCGTCATTTTGAGATTTGTTTAAGGATGGAATAAATTAATTTAATTTAGTAATGAATACAGTAGAATTGCCAGAGGGCTGTCGGTAGATTTTCCATAAGAGTAAATGTTTTGCAATTCATTTTACTTCAAAAAAGAAGGTTTCAATATCAGTTACATTTATTGGTGCTTCTCGTATAAATTTTACTTTTAAACGATTATCAGAGATTAAGCGCTCAACATACCGCATCGTTTCCCATCAGTTCGCAAGGAGGGGTACGAAGAAAAATTATCTATGTTTGCCATATCTTCTGACATGGTATTAAATCAACTTTCGGTGAAGTACAGTATTTTGAAATTATTATTTAGCTGTGCAATATTGTAGTTTATGTCATCTAGTTTAAAGAAAATCGATCTACATTTTCAAACAGAGAATATATAGGTCATCATGTGCTCGGCGTCATAAATACTTTAAAAAATAGATCAAGTGGATTGAAATCGTTCCCTGCTAGAATATTGAAATTCATGGCTCATAAAATATCTCCAGCCCTTTCAAAAATAACCAACTCTTCACTCATATTGGGCCCTGTTCCACTCTCTCTAAAAATTACCCGTGTGACTCCCGTCTTCAAGAGTGGAGAGAAAACCTGTGTCAGCAATTGATAGATCTATCTCACTCACTTCAATCTTCAGTAAAATATTTGAGAAAACTGTACAAAAAAACTGAACTCCTATTTTAGACAGAAAGCATTTTTTTATGATGGACAGTATGACTTCCGTTCCGAAAAATCAACAACGCAGGCCATTCCCAATCACCCATAATATCCTTATTCAAATATCGACACAGGAACGCTAGTATTTTCTAGATTTCTCGATTTTCGTAAGGCCTTTTTGCCTGTGTAGATCACAACATATTATTCTTGGAGCTCAACTGCTGTGGTAATAAAGGGCTTGCTCTTAATTGGCTTAGATAGTACCTGACAAATTGAGAACAATATGTTATAATTGGTGATGCTCAATAAGAACTCCTGGATATAAATCATGACATTCCTCGAAGGTTTGTTATGGGACCTCTCTTGTTTTTGGCATTGATCAATCATATGCATCAATTCAATTCAATCTTCAAATTTATACCTTTTGTTGATGATAGCATTTCCATATAGCTCTTCCTGATTACAACCATGTTACAAGTGTTACAATAGCAAATAGAATAAATGGAGAATTACAAATGTTTCAATGTGGCCTAACTGTAATAAAATAAAAGTCAATATCGATAAAACTCTGTATGTGCTTTTTTCTTATGGACGGAATCCAAGTCTCCCGTGTATCAAAATCGGTGATGGCCAGATTGAAGAAAGTAATTCATCAAGGTTCCTAGGGATTATCATCGATAAAAACCTGACCTTTAAAGAGCTTGTATCTCATATTGGCATTAAGTTATCGAAATCTGTTGGAATTCTCAACAAAGTCAAAAACATATCACCTGCAAAAGCGTTAATACAAATTATCAATTTATCCGTATCTACAATACGGCATAAGCATGGCATGGAACTAACAGAAACAAAACAAACATTCTTATTACTCAGCAAAAAAAAGCCGTTAAGGCGGTAACTAATTTGGAAGATAATTCGCATATAAATGACATATAATTGCTGAAAATTCTTAAACTTCCTGATTTCTACCTATATTCCCTGAGTACATTCATGTACAAAACTTTGAGTAACGAAGGTGATAAAGATCTGAAGCAATTAGTCTGAAGCTCAAACTGGCCATCATGGATATTTTAGGAACCCGAAATAAATTTACACTTCCCTATTTTTTCAAAACCAGATCACACTTCAGCTTCACTACAGCGGTATTAAAACTTAGAGCTCATTGCCGTGTGCTGTTCGTGAGATGATAATACTCCAAGGATTCAAAACGAATCTTGAATCGTACGTCTTGTCAAAATACTGAAAATCTTACTGGCTCAATTGTAGTCTCATATCTGAAAGGACTGTTGCTGAAAGACCCCTAGCGTTGTATGTGAGTAAATTATTTCAGAGTATATTATACAATGCGTAGTCTCCATTGACTAGACAATATTGAATTCCTAAATTTAAATTATGTCTTCTCCCCTCAATAAATTCTGTACTTGATCATTCTTGTGTAATTTACGGATAAGCGCATGAGGTTATTTATATGTATGTGTACGCTTAGCATATGGTCCTGTAAGGGGCTCTAAAAGTCATAGAACTTATTTGATCCCACAACTAGCTATGTATAAAATTGTTCATTGTAATAGTAGAAGAAATCCATGTCGGTAATATCTTTGAATGATATAACACTTGTGGTAATAAATTATTTCATTTGTTTCAATTATTACATATTGATGTGACATTACTATTGAAATAATGATAACAGGATGTATCGCTTAGAACAGGGGACAATGAATTCAAATTATTCAAATCGGGGTCAACACTACGAAATATTTTATACTGTTCTGCATTTAAATTGAGTGAGCCATTTGAGAAAGTAATGAGTAAAATGTGAAATAAATAGACTATATGGAAGGGCTAAACCGTATACTTAAATAACACGATTGGTGTTATTTGTTGCTGCCAATGTGGTGCTGGAAGTTGAATTTTTGGAGCGTAGAATCTCAAATCTCTCGTATTCATTGGCCATATTTCAGGTTTCAGAGTATTACCAGTTTGCATTTTGTCCCTGGTGATTTTGAAGGTGTTAGAACCAGTTTTCAGAACTGTCAGCTCCAGGTGTTCAATTCCTTGGTTTTGTTTCTAATAGTATGAATGATTTTTTGAGAAGTTAGATTCATTCCATATAGGGATACGAAGATACTGTCTTTTACTCTGTAGAAAAGAGGATCTGTTCTGGTACCATAGATATTGTTTTTCTTTTGGTTGCTCTTTTGAAGTGTGAAACCATCATCCTTGCAAATGACGCTCATGACTTTTCTTAATTCAATTTTCGGCTTGGGCTTATCCGTATGACAGAATTGTATTTGTTTTTTCTGGATATGCATTTTCTTTTCTTTCAACTGAATGTGCCCGAGACCGATAATTGATGACTCGCTGTCAGACTGCCTCCGGCTGGCCATGTCTCCTGAATGGAATTCTGACCCTAAAGCAGCCGCTTTGATTGTTAGTGACTTTAGTGCTCATTATCACGAGTGACTTGAATTTGTGTCCTTAACTGATATTCATTGTAAGGCTGAGTTAAACTTTGGTACTCTGGCCAACTGTGAGCAATTAGTGGAAGGTTTTACTCATAGTGCGAGTCATCGGCTCGACCAGATAGGCCACCTTAGTAATCGGATGAGACTGGTGTTCCCAGCTTCGTAAAAGTGAGTTTTTGTCCTTCACTTGAGTCATCTGATCACAGTTGTGTCAGAACCTCGTTGTAAGTCAGGTAGGTGGTTTTTGTTCCTGACTCCAAAAAGCTTGTGGACCTGAAGACCAGAGCTAATAAGGGTGAATTATCGGGAGCTGTGAATCCACTTCCCTGACCCCCAATTATTGCGAGTGAGAACCCTGCAGTTAAGCTCGGTCATCACACTGCAACTCTTATTGAGAAGTTTGTGCTCAAGTCCACTTTACTGCTTTGGTGTCCTGATAAGCAGTAGTTTGACGCTAAGTGCCGTCAAACGTCTAATACCGAGTAGAAAGCTCATCGTTCCTGAGGTCGCTCAATAAACCGTCAGGATTGGATGCTGTATTCGAATCCTAAGGCCACGGCCAAGAGAACCGTTGCTGAGGGGCACCGGCTCCATCAGGCCAGGACCAGAAAAGCTCTTTTAGGTTTTGAGAACCAGCATCGCTGGTGGTTAGAGCTTAAGAGGGCTGTTTTCGCTCACAGCGATCTTTGCCTCATTATGTCTGGTGAAGGTGGTTGTCTTGTAGCTGACCCCGCGGCAAAACCTGAGTTGCGTTCCTCGTCTTTTGACACTAGAGTCCAGATGATGTTGATGTTCAAGGTTGTGACCCTGAGTCCCGGGTGTACTCGTCAACTTTTCGAACTGATGTTGTAAAGCGCGATCTGCTGTTGTAAAGCGACTCCTGGATGGTTATGTCCTGATAATGGATGTGATCCCTAAGGCATGCTTTTGCTCTCCTATAAGAAGCTCATCCACGCACTGACTCCGAAACTCAGCATACTGTTCATGAAATTGATCAGAAAAGGTAATTTCTCTCAGTCTTGGAGGGTGAGCAGGGTAATCCTGATTCCGAAGAGTGCTACATCTCCTGACGTAGCTAACTATCGGCCGATTTCGGTGACTCCAATCCTCTCGAAGGTGTTTGAGAAGGTTGTGGCTTATAAGCTGAGCAAGGTTTTAGAGACTTTACCGCCGGGCAATTTTTCTTATAGAATGGGATTGGACCGTTGTGACCATTGATCTGGGGATGGAAGAGCTACTCGGGCAGCTGCTCCAGTGTAACTTTCGAGAGAGTTAGTCACCGAGAGCTGCTCTTTCAGCCGAGGGTTGTTCTTGGTGTTGATGGCTCTATGTTTATCATCTTGTGAGCGTTCTCAGAGCGTCAATATTGATGGCAATCGTAGTTGCCCTGGTAATGTCATTTCTGGGGTCCCACAGAGAACTATACTGTGTTCCCTTTAATTTATTTTGCATACAAGTGACACGTCCGCTTCCCTTGAGAACTCCTTGCTTAATTACCCTGGGGATTTCACGTTGGTGGCCCTGATTCGTTACCCTATCCCTCCTACTACATCTGTTATGGTATCTCTTAGCAGAAACCTGCTTCACCATGACTTTTGGTGTGGAAAATGGGGTATGAAGCTGGACCCCAGCAAACCCTACTGCCATAGGTCTCGGACTCGGCTTCCCAACACGAATTTCATGTCCTTTGTGGTTGTTCGTTGGTGAAATCATCTTCCTCGGAATTCACAGGGGTCCTGTTTGGAAGCAAGTTAACATTTGAGACCCACTTCAGACTAGTTGCCTCTCGGGCACCGAGTCTGGTTGGTTTGCTTCCCAAGATGCTTGCTATTCTGGGTGACATGGAAGCGGGTCAGCGGTGCTTTCTCACATGTGTGTTGCCAATATTAGAGTATTGCTCGCGTGCGTGGGGTTCTGCTGCCATTGGTCACTTAACTCGCTGCACAAGGGGTGGGCTCTGTGACTCGGATGTGCAACCAGGACAGGCTTGTTGATTTGGGACGTAGGCGGAAGACCGTTAAACTCTGTATGCTTTTTAAAATCTACCATAATAAGGCTCAACGGTTACGCTTCAGTCGGCCAGGCCCTTGGTTGCTTTTGGAGAACACACGCCTCGCTGCTGAGTCACTTTCTTCAGCCTGGAGCCTGTGAGGTGGCGCACTCGACCGTTCACGAGTTATATTGTCCCTTTCTTGTAGATGTCTAAAGTAGGATACCACAGAATGTTGCTTAGCGTGGTTGTCTGTAGTCTTTTCAGCGGACAGTGAATGGATCTATGGGTGGTTTTCTCTACTAGCGCATCTTGCTTTCAGAGGAGCGTTCTTGCATTTTTTTGTGGGTTTTTTCTTGTGTCGGTTAACTGTCGCGTGGATTTTTATTAATAATATTAATAATCTCTGCTATTTCCGGACCCATAAGGTAAAGTAATATGTTGACATGCCGAAGAAATATGCTTTTGATCGTAATTTGCCTGGAACTATTTTAATTCATCAACTCAAGTCCACTCTGAATAAACTTGATTCCTCCATTCCATTTAATATCTTAAGTTAGGCAATCTGTTTGGTGGTTTATTTTCTATTCAATAGTATCTTATTCATCTCCCTTGCTGCATGTACCTGATTTCCCCCATGTAACTAATACAGGATGTAAGGGCTATTTGAGAAAGCTTTTAGTATGTTAAATGGCAATAATATTTTAACTGGTAATCTATTTATTGAAATCCAAATTGTATAAACATCCTTAAATATGAATCTTTATCAAATTAGTCTATGAAGCATCCTTTTGCTTCAAAGACTGCCTCCACATGGGTCTGAAACCGTTGACAAGGTGAAATTAAGTGGTCCTCATTCATTTCGTACATCCCCTGAACAATAGTGGCCTTCAGTGAAGCTATGGGGCTATGATGATTAGTCTCATTTTCAACAACGATCCACACGTAATAGGTCATAAGACTTGGATCTAGCGAGTCTGAGGTCCACAAATTAAAAGTCACATGATCTTAAAAACTCTCTGATTACCAATTTTGGGTTACTATAGTGTTGTGAGAAAGTGCTGAATCTTGCTGAAAGACAGATGGCCTTCAATTGGATACTTTATTTTTCCAGGGCTCAACAACCGTTTTTAGAACATCAATATATTTAGCAGCACTAAACCAGAAACCCTGTGGATTAATGCAAAGTGTCAGGACATGACCTTCACTACTCATAAGTCCTAAAACCATTATAGTTACAGATAAAGCAACTATGAGTTAACATCATAGTTGAAATGGATTTCCTGAAAATACAAAAATACTATTATAAATTATTCGAGTGTGTAATGAACTGATAATGTCATGTCATCAAATAGCCCTCGTACTTTGTATATGCCAGGAGAACACGCTTGTGGCCGCTTCATCAGTCTACCATCTTTGAACTCAAGAGCTTTCAAATATTCTACTGTAGTCTACGCAGCACGTGACGAATTTTTTTCGTGCATAGAAACAAGTTTCTTTTTGCTAGCATGTGACCTCCTGTGACCACGGAACAATCGTCATCTTCAGGAAGTTGACAAAAACAACTGAAGTCAGTTTTACACCTTCAGGGATTCTGAAAAGACCCTCAAATTCCTTGCCAACAATTCTTACCCGTATCATAACGCCTCCTTTTTTTGTTGACAAAGAAGGCATTGAAGGCGGGAAGCCCCTTTTCTGAAACTCAAACTTTACTCCACCCACCAGGTCCGTCGAGAGTAGCGCGTATCTCATCAGTGAAGAAGACGTGGTCAATAAAATCCAATTTCATTAATGTTTTTGCCCGTTCAAGTCGAGAATCCTTTTGTGAGAACTTCAGAAGGGGTCGTATATCGAGCATAACGTGTCTTGCCATACATCTCAGCTCTCGACATAGAGTCGTTTTCGACACATGGCCAATTCCAACTCTCTCGAAGACATTCTTGCTTACTGAGTGAGGGTTCTTGCGCATTTCCTGTTTCACTCTGGACAAATCCTATCTCGCCAGGCAACAGTATTTTCCCGAGCCTCTCTTTTCGGCCTTGCCTTCAGAATTTATGAGATACTTCTTCACAGAACTGACATCACGGCCCAAAGTAGCAGCCACACATATCTCCTCTACGTTCACCGTAAACTAATTTGACACCATCTTCGCATTTTCTTATTCATTAGGGAACTCACGGAGACTCATTTTGAAAGAAAACTTTCGAGGCACAAGAATGTGACAAGCACCTCGAAGGCGTTGCTTTAGTTCATTACGACGCGCAAAACTTATCCAAAAACTGCCTATATGCGATTGTCAGTATTGTCAGCATTTGTACCAAATTTTATTCTCCAAAATTGAGTAATTTCATTTTTAGCAACAAAAAACTGCTCATACATACAAGTTCGGCACAGGCTGAACATCAAAGTTCACCCATTTTACTGCGGAGAGAACATGGTGCAGCGTCGAAGGAGATAAGCACCCGACCCGAGTCGAATTTCAGAAGGGACTCGGCTTCCCAGATTTTTTTTCTGTTCCTGATTTTTCGACGGTTTACGGACAAGCAATCATTCGTACGATTAAGGTGCAACATATCATTCAAATGCACGTGTTCCTTTAAAAATTTATAATCGTCCTGCTAAGTAACTCATACTTATATTGCACATTCGTTATTGAGCTTGGACGTGCGCGTCCAATGAAAAATTGAAGTTCCCATGTGGTCGCTTGCCTGGAGAAAATTCAAAGATATCCACGGATTTTTCCGCACGTTCCTCAATTAGTAAGCAGTAACGAATGTGGCTGTGTTAAAGAATACTCAAGTTTAGTGAACCATCTCGATTTTACACAGACCTAAATATTTGTTTGAGTACAAATTTGTTTTACTTGGTTAACAATCGTTATTATCGTTTCCCTTGTTTAAAAGCTATAAATGTAAGCAATGTCCGGTTTTGCCTAAGTCTTCTTACAATATTTACCATTGCATTCAAAGCCCGAAACGATATTTTGGGTGTAGTCAACGAACCATGCAGGCACACAGCTTCTCACAATTTAAAGTCACGACTGGAGGAGAGGTGCTTGGTCGTAGATACGTAGCGGATACTCTGAGGTGCCCTGTCCGAAACTAACAACGCAATCGTTCTTCTTTTTCACGTTATTCTAGAAAACTACTATGAGATTCTTATGGCTCTTCACATAGTTGAGATGGCGATAACAGCGCTCTTGACGTTGCACTTTTATGCAAACAGTTAGCAAGGGTCTTTCTACGCACCTCAAGCTCTTTCATCCTTCACCCCTGGTGGTCCTTGACACTTTGGTCACAGAGATGTTTTTTTTATCAAGTTGAGTCATTTTCAGTGTACGATTGTTTTCTAAGATGATCATGACAGTCAATCGGCTGAAAACTCGGGCTCTGCAAGACGAGGTAGATCCTTGAGGCCTTTGTCCTTCCTCAACCTTCTCGTATCTGTGACTCTGTGGATCCGAGTAATTGATTTGTAGCCGTTTGGCGATGTCCGTGTTGCAGGCTTCGCAGAGTAGACCAGGCTTCTCAATAATTTTGCTTTCAGTGTGGCAGTTATTTACTGCTAATGATAATTTCCTAAATCTGAAAATTTTGTTTCAGGTATAAGAGATATTCTTTTTCACATTATTAGTTGATCACAAACAAGCAAAAATGAAATATAGCAGAACTTTTACAAAGCCCGGTATGATGGTAAGCATTTAATTACGTTGTAATAGTAGATAAGTCAGAAATGTTTTCTTATGTGTTCTTATTTTCGCTCCAATATTTACTCAGAATAATTTCCTCCCTGTAGTTATGTAATACTGGTAGTTAATTCTATAGACTATCACAATAGTTTACGTTACATTACGAGTACGTAGCCAAAGTTCGATCAATTGCCATGCTTATTTTGTACAAAAATCACCTTCATTGAAAATTCTTGACGCGTAGAAATGTATCAAATGCACCTCTCTCCGGAAAAAGTATCAGGTGGTCAAGAAATTAGTGCACGAGAAAATAGACATACATTTTCCTCACATCAGTTCTCTCAGCCCTAATCATCGAGGTGGCTCCTTATTGGTAAATTTTATCTACTGCAATTTATTTCACTTGATTAGGTAACAACTATGTATTGCAAAAGACTCGGTTTTTCTTTTATATTCCTAAGTCCTCACTGACGAAGAAAAAATAGAGCATGTATTTTAGTACTGAATTTGCGAATTAATAAATTGTAGCCACTCCTTCATAGTCATATATCTACAGTACCTGTGAAGAGTGATATATNATATATATATAGTACATTGAATGAGTTTGTTTCTTTCCTATCGAATTTCGACTACATCCCTTACGTCTCGTATCATCTTTTCGTTGAAATCTTGATCAATTTGTCTTTCTACTTTCAGCTTCAGATGCAATTGAAACCTGTTTCAGTACTGTGACTGTTTGAGGAACATTTTGAAGAAACAGCCAAGTTGAGCATTTGTGATCAGTAATGTGCATTTTCAAAGGAATATACGATGGGAATCTAGTATAGAAATTGATATTGTTCGCCAAGAGCACACACCATCTCACTGCATAAATTAACGGATCACCTGAAATTAAAGAGGGCAATATGTGTACATAAATAAGAAAAAGACCAAATAACAAAAGTTATGGCCATAATGAGCTGATTTATCAGTGGGTCAGTATATCATCAAGAATTACCTATATTTGTTTATATAATTTTAACTAAATGTGGTAGAGAATACATGAAAGGAAAGTGTTGCGCGTAGACGATATTTTTTGAGAAAACTTCCTAGTTCGTCAAATTCCGAGTATATGAAACGTCCAGTTCGACTACATTTTGAGAAATAGGAGCGGATTAAAATTAATTATTATGACAGAAAAGTAATGTTTGTATGATCTCTCTTCACTGCACTTTCTTGCTTTACTATAATTTGTCCTAAGAATATTTTCAGATACAATCTAAATACAAGAACTGCGATGACTTAAAAGGTAAGTAGGTAAAAAATATACCCGTCCAATGTTTAGTTCATAAAATAGAACATTATTTCAATATGCAATAAATGGTACCAATAACTCGAAAAAAGTCTTATCGAAGACAGAAAACCATAATTTCTTATAACCAAATTATATTTTCATTTCTTCAATTCCGGTTGAAATAAAATACGCATATTTTTTTAAAACTTTGTATCATTAATTCAGCTCAAAGAGCTAAACACATGTGCTAATCAGGAAATAAACAAGCAAAAGAAGCATAGAATGGGAACAGTGCAGTAATATACAAACAATTAAATACAGGATAGATCATTAGCACTTTTTGTTGGTGTGATCTTTCGCCGCTGTCAAAGCCGGAAGCATCATCGAAAAGTGAATTTTTCCCTCGTTTGATGCAATGTGTAGGATTTTTCAATGAAAGATAATTATTAGAAACGCGCGAAACCAACGTGCGCACAGTATTCATGCGTTCAATTATAGTACAGGGAATTTTCGCTCGCTAAATCGAGAGTGGAATTGGCGAGCGAGGAATTGTTGTATGTGGAATCGTCTCGCGTGAAATTGTGTGGGAGCATTTGACCAAATTAAGTAAGGTACGCAATAACTTGATAGAGACACAATGACCAGTTTCAACAAACCTTGGTGAGTCAAGCTGTCAATGAGAAGGACCGGTATAAACCAGTACAACACCCTAAGCTGCAAATAGACGACGTAGTCTTGCTGAAAGATTTCACGCTGAAAGTGAATCACTATCCCATGACTATTGTTAAAAATATGCAGGTAAACGGGTACGGGAAGGTTACTGGTGTCATATTGAAAAAAGGAAACACTATAAGAGTTAGTGAAAAACCACGTGGCATCCGTTATTCCGATTATGAGACCTGAGGCTCGACTTTAAAGTAAAGATGAAAAAAACGTTCGAATGTACCGTCTAGCCGACCCAAGCACGTCGCATCCGTACGTAGTCGCAATAAGACCCGTGCTATGATAGAGAAGGAACTACTCTGAGTCGTGCTCTGTCGAACTATAATTTTTACACATAATTTGGCACTTATATAATAAGTCTACGCTAAGAACATCGTTCCTTTTTCAGTTCGTTCGAGGACGCTTGTCTCTTGCATAAAATTTGTTGCTCACAGGTGGTTCTAAACTTCGGTGTTTTTAACGCTTATAACGTTTTTATTTTAAACTTCCATAAGGCTAAGATATTTATGAAAAAATATCCCTTTAACTGAATTTTTTTAGCATTAAGAATTAAATTAGCATTCTGAACTATCATAATACGAATTGCCGGGGGCAGTGCAGAAAATTCCTTACTTTCTGAAGTTTTTGGACCAAATAATATAAGCTATGTATTTTCGTAAAATCTACAAGTCACCACCGTTTTCCAGGATTTTCACATGCCCTACCAACTTTCCGATTTTCTCTAATAACATCATTACAGGGTCGAAGGGAGAGCTGCCGGGCATCACAGGATCAGATGTGAAGTAGGCGGAACATGGTGTTGTCAGTTTTTCGTGTCTACTGTAAGCTGTGAGTCCGTGAGGCTTTTGAACTGATGACCTCCCAAGCGGCTTCCCATCGTCCACAACAAATCCGTACTATGCTCCTCATTAAATCTTCGTTGTCGATTAATTCCATTCTTATTGTCACCGAAAGCACTTCTCGAGTTGAGATGGCCTGCTAATTCTGCATGGCCAGACCGGAACCTCCAATGCCACTGCCCGCATGCCTCTCGCTTCACCACTCTTCCGAGATGAATACCGCATCATACATTGGAATAGTAAGTCAGTAGCTATGTTAAAGGTCTTATTAATGGCTGGTAATTATTTCCATTTGAGGCCTAGGGCTCCTGCTGCACAGCCTGCGAAATAATTATGAAGAGTTAAATCGTTTGTGGAACTGCTGAATTTGATACTTTACCGAATGTTCCTAGAAGTTTCTACCGAATGTTCAGAATTTATTGAACATTTTTAAATGGCATGTGCCTAACTGACATTAATAGTTTCGTGCCCCTTTGCGGGTATTAATAAATACTTTCTTCCCCCTTTGCGGGCATTAATAAATAGTTTCTTCCACCGTGGCGGGCTTTAATTAATAGATAGTTTTGTCCTCCTTTGCCAGATTAATAGATACTTACTCTTCATTTAAAACCACTTACCATTCATGACAGCCCATCTTGGGCTTTAGGAACTTTTTGAAAACCTCATCATTCTGCATTCTGGAGGTTTGATGCCAGAGTCAAGCTGTGGCTCTTTTGATGAAGATACCCGACCGGGTATTTGCATCAAATCCTCTCAGCAACAAATTAAATAATAATTGGTTAGACTGTGTTTTCCCTGTGATGGATTACGAGTCGTTGCTACATTATGGTATTAGGAATATCTTTCTTGCAAAGCAATTTTAAAATGAA
>VOMN01005584.1:0-10978 GCA_014899125.1 Orchestia grillus | reverse complement strand
TAATTTTTGTCTTATTAGCAAATTAAAAAGGTCAGAGTCTTCTGGGTCACCTTGTAGAATCATTTCTACATGAGAACGTTTAAATGTATCTGTCGCTCTCTTCAGAATACATCTCAAATAAAATTTTGAAAGGCTTTGAGCCAATACGATTGAGTTTGATTCTAGGCGCGATTTCTTCGTTTTTTTATACGCTAAAATGATTACACATCGACAGACCGCAGGAAATAGATTGCCTGCCTTTTCTTTGGTGTCGATAAATGCTGATTTATTTTCTTCCTAGTGAGTGTTAGACGCAGGATTTGGTATCGTTTTGCCGCATTAGAAACCATTATCGTTTTTTCTGTTACTCTCATAATTTTCCACACTGAATGAATTCGTAATCAAATACCTGATTTGATGACAAGCAGAGATTCACAAGTGATGCTGAGGGAGGTTGTGCCTCTGCTCGAGAAGGAATTTTTTCCAACGCTTATGGTGTCCTGAGGACTTCTCCACACGCGACAGCTATGAGAAAACGGCGTCGTAAAATTCGGCAAATGCGGGGCACAGAAAAAAGTAAAAAATTTCACTGCTGAGAATGACACTTTTCGTGAGCTGTTTGCCATGAACCTCTGGGAAGTGGAAAATGCAAGCATTTTTTTCTGTTATGTGCGCCGCTCACTAAACTTTGAATAAGGTGTACAGTCGTAATGAGTACTATAATAGAATATTTACTTGTGTTCATGTAGAGCATTCCATTTTAATGATCACTGAACGTTTGAAAAAACATACTTTTTTCTTCGACAGTACGATAAATATCGCAAATAACGTGCCATTAACGGAAACATTTCTTTTTCATTCCATTAATTTTATTCATACGTTATGGAGAAAATGAAGTGAATTTAAGCGACTGCAAATTGAGTAGTGAGATAACGACGCTAATTTAATGTAAGTTCGTTAACAAAGAATGCCAGCAGCAGCGAAACTAGTTACCACACGTCGATTAATGAAATGAGCTTCGACTGCTGCCGCTAATCCCTTTAATTGCATTGCAAGACTTTTTTTCTACTGAATAAGAACAACGCCCGCTTGGGGCTCCAGTTTTTCGGCCTCAAGTCTTAGAGGCAAAGACTAGTGTGTAAAGGAGGGAATACTTTTGCATGCAGGCAAAGGCTAGTGTGTCAAGGAGAGAATACTTTTGCCTCGAGGCCTGCAGGCAAAGACTCGTGAGTAGAAGAGAGGCTAGCAGAGGTACATTCAATGGTACCGTGAAATTGACTAAATTCTTGAGTCTTACTTTTACTATAGTATTTATGCAGTAATTTTCAGGTGTTTCACAACAGCAGGTTATCATAATGTTGTTGGATTATGTATGCATTCATACTTAAAAGAATGATGCGAAACAAACAAAATATACTGTAGTTTAGAAAATTATCGAAATAAAAAACATAAGGAGATCGAGGCTGAGCAGTTACTGACATCTCATTCAAAACAATGCCTTCGAAAAAATTAAATTTCTTCTAAAGTGAAAAGCGGACAAAGATGAATGCAGTTAGTTTTACGAAGCATTATTTTGACGATGTTCATGTTCCACAGAACTGTGGTCAAAATCAAAACTATTTTTGACGTCAACGGAAAGTGAACTCAGGGTTCATACTTTGCGAAATGATAAGCGACGTGGTACTTATTGAACTCAAGAGAGTTTTCTTCAATGCAATTGCACATGGATCCTCGGCAATTTTCGATATTGTTTAGAAGAGAATAGTTTTCTTCCCGAAAAATTTCTTCTTCCCAGCTCACGGAAGGCGTCGAGCTTTACATGAAAATTCAGAGGAAAATTGTAAACCAAAACTAAGCAATATTAATTCGTCGTATTCTCGCTCAGAAACAACTTCTAGCTTGTATTTTTCCTCAAAGCCAGTCTCCACTTAAAATTTCATCCTTTCCATTAGTAGGAGTAGCAATTCTCACAAGTACGCGCGTTGCTACGGCGCGTAATTGCATGCAGATGAGCCGGCAATGCGTGCTGCTTCGGAGCTCGAGCTCACATCAGCTCTACGCATGGACTTCTTTGTAGCTGGGCTATACATATATATGACACTGCTTTCGCTTTGAGGTTCGAATAATAACTTTATCTGAAAAGTTGGAAGCTTTCAGAATAAAGCAAATGCTTGATGGAGAAGCAAAAGATAGTTATCGATGAAACTGAACTCCGAATGTGCAGCAAGAGGTAAGAAGAGCAGTTTTTTAAATGAAGGTATCTCTTTTGAAAGTTTTTTTTTGTCCATGATTTTCCTTCAAAGACGAGTACGCGCTGAGTGAATTATATTCTTCTCTTGATTTCCTATAATTCGAGTGCTTTGATGGATGACTATCGTTGGCAATTTAAAGAGAAATTGCTTTGTGTACCTCAGCAAAGTTCAAGCCACCATTCAATGAGCAGAAAATATCTCGTGCGCTGCAGAGGGAATTTGGGGTAAAATTGCCATGGGGGAGTAATTCGTATAATTGATGGGAAACAACTCGTTCACAACAGGTTCGGAAAAATTATGTAACATTTAACTTACGGCATTTAATTAATAAATTTTTAACATATTGGAGTTCCTGATATTCGGACTCAAGGAGAGGCTGAATATGAGGGGCTCGCTGTTAAGTCTGGGTTCGAGGAGTTAGGCCATAGATTAGAAAAAATAAAATAGGATATGACAACATTGATTTTCAATATTGAGAAGTGGAGAAAATAATCTATTCCCCATCATTTGCTTTGTTAAAGATGTGTTTTTCTGATAATTTTAAAGATTTCTTTTCTTTTTATTTCAATTACCTTGTACACTGACACAAAATAGCCACTTGGGTAACTAAGTATTTGAAATTCTCCAAAGTTAATTTCCTAAAAAGCAAGGACTTAAAATCCAACGGTCAAATATCCTTCGGTATACTTCATACATACATTTTTAAGTTTCGTCTTGATATGTGCTGCAACGAATATACGGTACTCCGGATATATGGCATAATGTATATAAGTTTTACTGTACAACTGAAAAAATTTATAATAAAAGAAACGTTCCAGATGCATTTTTATATTTAATTTACAATGTGAACTGAAAATGACATGAAATTGAACTTTAAACTCTGAGTCCCACTGTTATCATAGAATCACATAAAATGGGGCAAGTGTGATAAAACCTCAAATATTATAATAATAGTTACGATATTAATACTAACAATACGAGCAACAAATATAATGAGATAAACTTTAAATGAGCCTCACCGCCACCAGGAGCCGTGAAGGACTGCGTCATCGAACTGTTGCTGGTTCAGTTAAACAAGGTATTAGCGTCCTCCGAATTAACTTTTGCATTGTAAAAATTCTGAGTAAAACCCACACAAATTCTGTGGAAAAGAAACTGCAGTTCCATTCTGTCTCCACGCAAAATGTTTCAAAGCGCGTCAAACTTAATCACTCTGAGTGAATTCAGGGAACTAAATTTGCGTTGACGATTGTTACTTTTTATTGGGCAACTTTTTCACAGAGGTAAAAAGGGTAAAATTCGTTAGACAAAATTTAAAATCATTAGCCAATAATGCGGAAAAATTATGACATATTCTCAGGGGATTTTGCTCTGATTGTGTTACCTTGCGTCGGTGTGAAGGCCATCCTATAAAATGCAGGTAAACTTTTATGCAATGACTGTTAGAGGTAAATTCAAACGCTGCAACTGCTGAGGTTAAGGGGTTGGGGGTGGTACTCTCACCCCAGTGGTACTACCATCCGTGTGGTACTATCATCAGGGTGGTACTATCATCTGGGTGGTACTATCATCTGGGTGGTATTATCATCCGTGTGGTACTNTACAGTCCCTCGAGTTGTACTCTCTCTCGATAGGCCCTGGGTTGCGAGTGGCACTACCTACAGAATGGTTCATTTCCACATTACCGTCGAGCTCTGCAGATCGGCCCTCGGCTCAGGTGTCTGCCTACTGACTGCCAGTCTCTGCACACCTGGGGCGCCTCTCCTACGTACTGGACCCATGAACTCTGAACTTCACGCCTTAATGAGCTCTCGGCCGAAAATGTGGACGCCCGCATGATAGGAGAGACAATTGCTTAGTTTGTGTCAATTGGGCTCTGAGAGGCACGGAGCTCGGAGCTCCTCCATCTGGACCAGCGGTCTTATCATTTCTTAAGTTTTTGCGTGCAGGAAAAATCCTGAGAATGGTAAATCCCTTTTACACTTGGAAGTTATGTTCTGTACATTGCTCGGCGAAAAATATTAAATAAAATATCATGATGGAGAAAGCATCGAAAAAAGACCATGAGCGTTTTTAATGGTTATATGCAATGTTTTCACGTCGTTGTGTCCATCTGAAAAATGTTTTCAACTAACAACCATAAAAACTTCACCTTTAACTATGCACTTGGCAGGTCTTAGTGCATTTTAAATATTCCTAAAACTAGGTACAAAATGGGCAAATTTGTGAAACCGCTCTCCACAAAATAAATGAGCAGCCCTTTAAAAATGCGTAGCTAGTGTGTTTGTGCAGAAAAAGGCTCATTCCTGGCCAAATTCAAGGCAAATTCCGCTGCTTCAACAAAGATTTCAGGGGCTGGCGTGCGAATATTTAAGCGGCAACGTGCCTGTCAAGCGAGGGACGCCAGCTTTATATTAACCTTATCTGCTTCAAATGTGGACACTTCATTTCCAAATGGATCGTGTCCACTGAAAAGGACCAGCGTGCATTTCATTTAGATTCTGCTATTTCGAATGCAAGATTTGAGAATGTAGTGTATCTGGTTCTGTGCACTTGAATGAATCTCCCTGAGCTTTCATGGTGGTGGATTGCGCTGGAAGGGTAAAGGTTTTTACTGAGTGACCTCTCCGTGAAAGCGGTTTCGGTCGTTTCGGTCGCACCTGGCTGCCTAAGATGAATTTCCTAAGAATTAGAGTCTGGCATCGTGAAGCAAGTATGTAAAACACACATCAGTATGATACACGAATAATTCGAGGACTTCAGCCTCTCACCCGACCGCCGTTTTGAAACAATGCTCATACTGATTCGGGTCGTAACATCACATTCTTGCACTCTTCCGTACTTCAGTTCTTACAATTATTTATGAAATACAGTTTTTTTGTGTTTGTTTGACGAATTAATGGCTTTATTATGGTTGTGTCGGGCTCTGCGCCACCCATTAGCGTCAGTGTTTAACGTTGGTTGAATTTAACCGTCTAGTATTTTCGTTTTCGACATTTCACCGACCCTTGGAAACAGCTTTCATAATGAACTCTGAGAAGCCCATCAACCCGCTAGGATAACAGGATTGCACTTTTTGACCACTGAGCAACTGTTCTTTGTGTTGTCTCTCTTCCTCGTCTCCTTCCCAACACTTCTCTGACACATTCACCGCCCACTTGTACACCGCTCTGTTGCTGGTCAGATGTGCTAAATCAACTCGAAATTAACTGATGTGTGAGGATCACCATTTTCTCTTAAGATAGCATCGCAAATTTCCTTAGTTTTAGTTATCGGTCATTCTGTGACTCGCCGTATTTGTTTGGCCTAAATTATATTCTAGGATATTTGCCAAATATATTTTTACCAAATACTCACCTACACAGGGTACGATAAACTGCCCGGCCTTGATGCACCTGAGCTCGTCACGTGCTTCCATGCGATAATTTAGTACAAATTTCTAATATTTCTCAGAATTTCATAAAAAAAAACCTTTATTTATTCCAACACGTTTTACCGTTGCGTTTTAAATGCCTTAGAACTAGTAGTGCGTTGGGGGATGTGAGAAATGTGTGGTTTAAAGTTCCTTTTTCAAGGAAAGTACTCCGTGGTCACGTGAAAAACCTCGCCTGATCCGAGATTTGATCCTTGGTCATTTCGGCTGAGGCCATCACTCTAACCACTACACCTAAGGCTTCAGTTGGTAAGAATTGAGAAGGAATCTTTTCCATAATTGTTTGGAAAAGATTGACTGTTACTGAAGATTGTCGCATGATTTATGCTGAGGAGCATTCGTAAGAATATAACAGCTACGGCGAGGTCGGACGTTGCAAGGCTGATACAGACACTCTCGCAGCTTGCACTCACGACGTGATGGCCGCATGTCACAATTTTAATCAGCTTCTCGCTTCTAACTGGCGAGAGCGCTATCGTCCTTCAACTATGTGAAATGAGAAAATTCTCTAATAAAAGTTGAGCAGGCGCGGTGCTTTATCTCTGTTGCCTCTTAAGGCAATAAAATGAGCCTGAGTGACTCTGCAGCTCATTTGCATTTAATTAGATTTTGTTTGAAGTTAGCACGCGACCTAATGGAGCAAACAGCAAAGTCGTGAGCCCATAGAAGCTCTTCAGGGAAGCTTTATCAGCTTAGGGTAACTTTGCCAATTGTAAGCTTAAATAAGTTTCGCTCCATACAATCAAAGCCAACCAGCGCTGAGATATCTAGCACAGCAGCAGCTCTGCAGGACCGTATATATTTTTAAGCATTTTGTTTTTTATATTTTAGAGTACAAAAGGTGTGCACTGAGGACGAAAAACTGGCAGGATTACGATTTCCACGTCATGTGGGGGTAAATTTTCAAATCCTCTTGATACGAATGAGTCATCACGCTGAGATGATTAATTTTAAAAGCGAGGCTGGTTAATGAAAGTAGAACTACGGTTCATGAATGAAAGTTCTTAAGTAAGAGGAGGAAGTGCTTGAGTTATTTAACTACGAATGCGAGAGGAAATATTCTGGCTCGTTCCTGAGGCTGGATATTTCGGAGGCAGTTACGCGTCATCGATATCGGTGGCGCCTCAGCAATCGGACAAGAAATTCCAAGAAGTTTCTCATTGCTCAAATTCCGATAGTGTATCTGGTTTCATTCTATTATACATGATGATGTTCATTTTTGGTGCTACGCCGAATGCTTGAAAGGATCCTTACGTAACTTTTATCTCTAAGCTCGCTTAAATAATAGAAGGCAACTGCGAATATTAATGAAGAAGATTTACAAAACGCTGGTATGATTGAGAATTTAATTGGATATTCCTCAAATTTAAACTAACAAGAGAGCAAGTAACTTGCTCTACGAAACCCCATTTCTTATTTAGAACTCAATTCATGGTTGTCTTAAAATCAGCATTGACTATCGTGTGAGCTACTCTTGTTGAAAGAAATTACTGAAGCTCAATTATTTTAATGTGTTGCATTGCTGAGCAAGACGTCTGAGGATGCGGGCCCTCGAATGGATGTTTTGTGGGAACATAAAATCAGCGGAAATTGTATACGTACGACTTTGGCATTCGTAGAATAAGATGACTTCAGCATTTTTCAATTGTGGGTCACTACAATTTGTTATTCGCAACGCGGAATCGCACGGCATGAAGACTGTAAGTAAGAATACCGAAGTCAATTTAGGGCCTTTGAATGGTAGTTTCTTATTTTAATTTGGAAGATGAAATTCATGAATGCCATAAAAGACACGTATTATACATCGTGCTGGAGATCACGTGATAAGTCTGATTTCATTGAGGGACATTCAGAGACGGAGCAGTCAGCAGTGAAGCATCATTGCTCCACACCATGAAAAGATTTCTATGAATTTAAGGCGTAAAATATTTCGTTGTTGTCTTAAATATTATTTTGTGTGTGGATAGCGAGCTGAAGTCATATATATCTTCTGTAAAGCAAATTTTCAGTAGCGTTCAATTTTTAAGTAATATGTTTTGATAAGAGAGTGATTTCAACATAGATTTCAGTCATTCATATCCAGAATGCGAGATATTTCTAAATCGTGAGGTAATGTTAATCGTGACAGACTCCTCAATGGTGCATATTTACGACATGGGTGGCGTACGCTGCTTGAGATGCCCCTCAGAGATGAGAGTGAATAATACGATTACTTGGTGCTCGACTGGCCAAGGGAGGGTCCCTGTAATGCCTACGGGCTCGGGTTGTCAGTGCCAGCTTTAATCAAGTTTTTAATTTGCAAACATGAGCTAAAACATTCCGTCGGTTACCTATTTGAAGTTACATTCAATTGATAATTTCAGCACATGATGTGATCTCATGCAGAGACATGTACGCCTACTCTCAATAATTGACTGAAGCGTGATCAGTGAGAAGGATTGATGTGAGCTACTTTTAAATCTTTTCAGTGGTGCTAATGAGGATACTAATTTTACTATACGCCTAAAAATCCTCGCCGCCATTATCTTATAATAACATATTTTGTCAGTTCAAACGTGCGCCTGCGGGGCTCATTAATGTAGGAGTTAAAGCTCGGCCAAGTTGCTAAAGGGCACGTTTCCCAAGCTCATGTGTTGACGCTGTGTGTGTATTTTAAAAGCCGTTGTGTTTGTGTTCAGTAAATATGACCGCGCGTTCATTGAGCTCAGAATTTTTTCGGGATTAATGAAAATATTTCGTTAAAATTGACGAGAATAATTCATTCGCCATTCCGAGTGCAGTCGTGATTGAATTTTTAAGAGAGTAACATTTTCATCGCATTTGTGTTCCGTGAAATAAGCCTCCAAAACGTATTTAAACAGGGATTTCACATTTATTTTTGTGCCTCCATGAATGAATTTGAATAAAACGGAACGCTACTTTATACACGTAGAGAGTGAAACTCTTTCCTAACTCGCATTGTGAGATTGAAAATATATGACATATTTGAAAATTACAATGTCAAATAAAATTCACCGCATGGAACTGTTAAGATTGAATTTAGCTTCCTGTCATAACGTAGCATTCCCCTTTTTACCCAGTGTTGAATCTTTCTTTCCAATATTTCCTAATGCCTAAGCACTTCAGTCCGTAATTTAGTACATTGTTCGAGCCACGATCCCTTCCCTTGAGCATTGACGTCTCTCTTCGCACCTTCCCATCAACATTAACCTCCTTTTATTAACTTCTTTTCAACATTGACTTTCCTTTCTGCCTTTCCCTTCAACATTGACTTTCTGTTCTGACTTTACCTTCAACGTTCCACAAAAACTAACACTCCCTTCATTATTCAACAAATATTGATTTTCATTTCACCTTTGTGACCGTCGTAGAGTAGGTAAATCACTGTAAAATTTGCTCTTGTGATACGAGATGGCAGCCATGAATTTAGCATCAGTCATCACTCAATATTTTCGAAGACTCCTAATTCTATACGGGAGAAACTATGGGAAGTGCGGAGAGTTTCTGTCATTGACTTCGCACAATTTCCATAAGTGAGCCCCTACTGCAGAGCTCCATTGAACATGCTCTAGTAACCAGTTACACTAATTTCGTACTGAGTCATCAATTGCATTTGTGTGGCATCAACTTTGTATATGTTCCACTCTCAAAAGCCACTGTAATTAAATCGAACAAGATTACTAAGCGCACCTTAGACACTACTTTCTAAATAAGAGACTCTTTGTACGCCAATCAATGTCTTGTTACAGCCTACGATTGAATTTGAACCCAATTGTGCCTCAACACTACACATGCTCTCCCTGCGGCCAGCCTAATTCACATGACTTTCATCTCGGCCAAAAATGAGCGATTTCGAAATGCATAAATACACGTGCGTAGAAACACAACAGACCACTGTTGACAAAGTGAAAAAAAATCAAGAGTTCATCAATGCGTTGAATAGCAGAATAGTTTTTAGCATCGCTGATCAACGACTTTAGCGAAACTAACAAGAGCACGCTACTCGAAAACCCTGTGATGATGCAAAAACCCTGTGCACGGGTGTAAACATCACACTCTCGCAATACCTGTTGCGCTGATGCAATTGTTTACTTTGTTTTTTCGTTTACTTTGCGAAGTCGACCAGGATGGTGCAGCAAGTTTGGGCCTTGGAGAACATCCACTTGAAAGTTCTGCGAACAACGCGCACCGCTGAGCGTCCTCGCCGCAGTGCATTTGAAACTCTTTACCTGAGTTCCCACTCAGAGGACCGCCATGTGCTGACGTGATGCCAAATTAGCCTTCCTTTCCAGGATCCCACAAGCTTCATTGAGGACTTAGCATGACTGTGATGAGCTGTGAGTCACGTGGAAAGTAGGTCATAAATTATGGGGGATCAAATGTTGCTAAGTAAACTCAGCCATATGTGTTATTGGTGTAGAAATTCTGCTAAAAATACTTTGTGCGAATGTAAATCTTTCAAAATGCAGAATATATTTAAGTATTCTATGCAAAATACTAAACTTGATTCTACGAGCTGTTGTATAAGTTACTCACACTAAAACTGACTGATCAGTTCCAAATTAGACTCATTGACTCCTGGAATTCGCAGTTGAAAGGCTAATTGTAGATTGCAATTTCGATGACAAGCATCAATGCTCGTGCTCTGAAATAACAAGGGATGCTCACTGAATACACGAGTAAATTTTGACTGCTCTCAGCAGCACTGCGCTCTCTTGGAAGACTTGTAGAGCGAACGCTCGTGTTCGAGGATCTGTCGTGATGGTTTAATCGCTTGTCGACCGCCAGCTGTTGGAGTCCTGTCCAATTCACACGTCGTGCACACCCTCAACTAAACAACGATTCGTTGACAAAAGTTGACTACGGTCGCTTCTCCTGTCCCTAGCGCAGGTGAAGCTGGCGAGGTGGTTTAGTCGCCCCCGCCAGCAGAATATTCCCTGGACGAAGTTAGGAGACAAGCAGAATATTCCTTCATCTACAAATTGCTGCTCAATGGACTGCGCCCAGTGAAGCTGCGGAGATTTCTACCCTCGGGGCGGTTGTGCACCGCCGACAACCCAATGCGTTTTTCATATCAGCTTTGCTGAAGAGATTAAAAAACCCCAGATAGGATAGGAAAGTAACTTTCCCTTCAACATATTAAAAACTTCGTCTAATGTGTGTAAAAATGGATTACTTAGATATGTAAAGAGTACAAGTTTAGAAGGAGAGTATTTAACTAAATTATACGAGAGACAATGACAAGAGAAGGTGTTACTTTCATTAACTAAAAAGTTCCACTAAATCACACTCATGGGAGTGCATATAATGGTCG
>VOMN01005583.1:0-10219 GCA_014899125.1 Orchestia grillus | reverse complement strand
TTTTAAATGCCACAATTCATCCAAGAAGCGGACGTTAATGTGCATTTCATGAGGACGTATCGTTGATTAATCATATTTTCGGGGTCATTTTGGAGGGAATCTTCTCCAACTGATATTGCTGAGTGCTCCTGTCAAGAGATCTTGGCATCAGCTCCAGATTTTGCAGCACAATCCTGACTTCTCGCGAGGCTGGGCCCATGAATTTACCATGAGCTCAGGGATTTATGGCCAAGTCTTGAGATTTATCAGCCGATGCAGACTTACAACTTCCGTACAAAGCGATCAACTCGTGACTCGGACAGCTCTCTTCATGCAGCGCGCGGCTGTTACTCCGAGTTCTCAATGGGAGCGAAGTGCACGCGAAATGTTGTCGCTGTGGTGCTTCAAAACGGCCTCTTCATAGGTGGCCTCGGTAAATTTTAGCAAAATTTTTCGTCTCTTGCACGAATTTAGTCACTATATTCGGTAGGCTGAAATTTTGATTATGATTGGCTTTCTTCCATTTGTTAAGAAAGAATTATTCATTTTGCATTTCTCATCTCGAAGAGGGATTTTAAGCTAACAATTTTTTGATTTGTTATTTTAAACTCCATACGTAATGCTCATAACTTTTTTACTTCAACATCGGTAATCAGTTGAATTTTTCAGGAAATTACGCCAGTCAAATTTTTTTTATTTGAGTATTGAAATACGAACATGAAAATCTTTTATGAATTAAATAGGCTTGTTGATAAGCGTTGTGCTTCTAAGCTGTTGCAGAGCAGCCGATATTTTCCCTGATGAGAGAAGAAGAAACCTAAAAAGGAATTATCATGAAGGTACATCTTTGAGGAGTTATTGATTATCGTATTTCATTGATTATCGTATTTCATTGATTATCGTATTTCATTGATTATAGAATTTCATTGATTACCGTGTTTCATTTATTTTAGAATTTCATTGATTATCGTGTTTCATTGATTATAATATTTCATTGGCCATAGAATTTTATTTATTATCGTATTTCATGGATTATCGTATTTCATTATTATGTAAACCGTGGAATATTTGTTAGAGTTATACATTCGTTACTGAGATGCCATTAATATTATTGTTGTGAAACCAAACGCTGAAATGGCATTTACAATTTGGGGTGTGCTCTACACGCTATATTCAGTTTGGGGTGTGCTCTACACACTATTTGCACAGTTTCTCTGTTCTGAATGAAGTTGAAGTTTTATGAAACGAACACAAGGAAGAGTTTGTCGGTTCTCAAGTGTTTCGCTTCACACGCACGCCTTTTCCTTAATAAAAAGATGCGAAGTGTAATGTTCGACAGGTCTGACACTCGACTGAATGGGACGGGATTACATGTGGTAACTTTCCCATCTTTAGATGTAACTATACTAATTTATCAAGTTGAATGAATTTTAGAGTCCTCTGATATTTAAAAAAATGGTCTGGTACGAAAAAAATATAGTTCCTTCCCTTTATTAAATTCTGACTTGCCTTCAAACTTAGTGCAATGTTTGAAATTAATGTTAATCTATTTGAATGTTTATTTTAGTTGATAATGGGGTGCATCCCCAAACGTTCCCATAAGTTCGTAGAATCTTATTCTTCTTTATTAGTTTTCTAATTAATTTGAGTTCTTGCCATGTAAAAGATGTGCTGCGGAATAGACTATCTTATTTCTGTATGTGCGCGAGAATTATCTTCAAAGAAGAAAGCACTCCAGAAACTTTGAAGTAAGTTGACTTTTACTCAGTAGCTTGAGTAACTTTCCTTTCGCTGTGAAAATCGAAGTAGACGATCTGCCTCACCAAAACTTACAACCCAATATTTCGTGTTGAAAAAACGCTATTTGCATTGCAATTGGTACTTCCACCTCTCAAGGCACTTCGTATTCGGACAACGCTTCAAGACTTCTCAAGTCACTCCAATTGTTAGAGTTCGTTGTCATGTTTTTTTTAACGTCTGAACAGCTTTCGCGTCCCTTGGGTTCTGTTCAGCGTACAGTTTGCGTGTTGGCTTCCAAAGCACTCAAACATTTGCTAATGTCGCGCCCTAAAACAACATTTGCCTAGTTGCACGGAGGGCTCGTTGTCATTCCAGTGTTTAGAGAAGCGTTGTACTGCTTTACGACGAACCAATAGCACTAACTCCATGACGGAAAACGCTCTACACAGACACCATTAAACAGAAATTTTAAAGTTACACATGCATGCGATACCGCTTCTTAGGCGCATCAAGCCCGTACGGATTTCACGCCATGGTGATGATTGCACATATCAGGACACTGACACACTTTTGCTTCCTTGAGATGGCAGGGTGATAATGGGAAGTGGGGATTCCATATTCAAAGGCCTTGTTGAGCGTTGCGATGGCATTATTCACTCAGCCATCGCTCGTGAGTTAGGGCGCAATCATGCAGTAAACCGGATCTTCCACTGCAGAAATATCATCGGCCAGAAATTCTGCAAGACAGTGCTAGATATCGTGCGGGATCAGTGAGCTGAGCATCGAAGAAATCTGGCCAAATTCTGGTAGGTTCTGTTCGAGCAGAAGTCTCGCATATTATTGCGAACAGCAAATGTGCAGTTCCTCTCGGCAGATGCGTCCGTTACCGAATTCCCATGCCAGTCTTTTATGAGATTGAGTGGGACGACGTCTGGAGGCACCTCGCGTAACATTTCTTAGAGCGTGGAGAGGTTTGAGTGCTAGTGAGGCGAGCGATTTGAGTGGCCCAAAGAAATCTGAAAAAGACCGATGTTGATGCGATCTTGTGGCTACTAGCTGGGGCCCGATTTTCCCTCTTGGAATGAGTTGAACATGGAGCTACTGAGTAGTAAAACTTGTCGACTGTGCAGATTTTATTTTTTGCATCAGTGTTTTTCGCCTGGTTGAAATAAACATAATTTTGTTCCAGAAGTTTTTATTGGTAACCTCCGTATTTTTAGTACTTGCATAATTAATCTCTTACAAGGTTTGATAGTAATACGACAAAACGGTTGTCATTTCTCTTGGCATTAGCGTCTGAAAAATTGAGAATGTTTTCTTAAATATTTCGACAAATATCAAATTTCTTTCTGCATTATTTTTAAGAAATAATTTCAAAATGATCAAACCAAGCATAATTTTTCTTCTCAAATTAGACTGTGAGATGTATGATAACATTTTTAAATGAGTATTTACGTTGCAAGGACACTTTAAACTGCAAGTGAGAACACACAGAACAGCATTTTTCAAAAACACTCACTGGGTGCCTCATAATTTGCATTAGAACTACTAAATATTGTCGCAATATTGTTCAGCCCTGATGCGTACAGTACCAATTCACTGGACGCATGAACGGTGCCACGTAGGGGATCTGTGGAAATCGCAACCAGCGGTCGTGGGTGAGAAATGTGGGAGTTTGCGACCTACGTTGTGATGAAGTAAAAATTATTGAAAGAACGCCGCTTTATTCGTTAAAAATACGTAAAAAAAGCGGTTGCAACTCTTCAAATGTTGGGCGCGTTTGGTAGGGCAAAGAGTGCGTCCAAGGTTCGACTCACCACGCGAAAACATCATGTTGTTTTATTTGGCGTAAAATATAAAAAATTGGAGTTATTTTCAACTCCTCAAGGGCGTCCATTGAAGGAGGTTGTCCTTCAACGCAACTTGGCGGCTTAGCGACTCGTGGTGGTCAGGTAGGATTCCCTAGCCGCTCATGTAAATTTTCTAAAAAACTTATTAAAAATTTAATTCGGAAATCCTGTGGATTCGGAATGAGATTGAACTTGTCAAAACAGAGATTGAAACCGATTGCTTGCATCACTCTAATTGTAACTGTACGTAAGCTACATAGTGCAATCTTAGAGGGTCACTGATGATGTTGATACAGCTAAGCTGGTCTTTAACTATTCAGAGGAACATGGAATAGTAATTATTGCATGGCCTTCTCAGAGCCAGGCCATGAGTCCCATGGAAAACTTACAGAAGACTCTTGAAGAAAATTTCATGACGAGAGATCCAGCAAATATTTAAGATTCGTGGCTGATATTGCAAGAGGAATGGGCAAAGATTACAGCTGACGAGTGTCAGGATTTGTTGAATTCTGACGTTGTAGATGCGCAGTAGTGATTGAAAATAACGTTCTCAGTCCTATATACTGATAACGTTTTGTGTTCTGATTTATTTTCTTGTTTAACTAAAACACTGATTCTAGTTTAATTAGAGTAACCTAAAAATTGGATAAAAATTTAGAAATTTTTCAAGTTCACGTCCAGCAACAATTTCAGAAAAATTAAGCTGCAATTTGTAAAAAATTTGCAGGCTTCATATTTGTTCCTTAATTTTGGACGGGACTTTGCTGAGTGTAATCAGAACACCAAACACGAGGCGCTGCTTTTGTTCAAACAGCAACAACTCTCCGTCATAGGACGCAGGATTGTATACAGACAGGCGTATTCATTAGTGTCAAAGGCAGTTCAAATGAGCCATTTTTCGCGTTATTTTTTCTTTGGAATGTGCTCTGGCATTATCATGCAAGGAAGATCGCTGATGACAATCTCAGGGCGTCCGAGTAAGTTTCTAAAGAGTGCTCTGCGAAGGATTTTCATGAAATTTATCATAATGGTCGAAGCGGTGCTAGGATTCCCTGCTGAATTATTCATTTATAATTCTTAATGATATTTTCGAAATTTTCGTGCTATATGAATGAATAACTGAAGTGTTCGTGCAAAATTTCTCTGATAATATTGAATTACGGCTATTATGTGAAATGATTTTATAACGTCTAGTTTTCGGAATGGGCACTCCATGTGGATCGTGATGCACCCTAACGCTGATGCAAAAGTCATTTAATAAAACTTAGTTCCAACGCTTTTGCCCTCGTTTTAAGTATACGTACTTCTCAGGGGCTTAGGACAGACCGTAAGCAACATAGTTAAGTTATCTCAGATATACCTAAGCCTTCGGAAATTCTATTTTTCGTGCCCAATTTGCTTCTTCCCATTTTCATGTTTTCTTCGCTGATTAATTTGTGTATTTTATTTTTCTTGCTTCATAGCTTACTGTTAATTAATATGCACAGGGGGTGCTGTGTGGGAGCACACCTTGTGCTGGGATTCCCTGTAGTTCCAAAGTCAGTTCTAAATAGTACCTGTATTTTCGGCGCGATATAATACGAGTTACTGAAGCGCTGTCATTTTTAAATACTACTATTTATGCATACGTAGATGTACATTTGGAAGTTTTAAGGCTAATATTCTTATGTCATTAGGATTTTCGTAGCGAACATAAACTCTAGCCAAACAGTTCTCCATCGCTGTTTCCATCGCTGATATTAATGCCTTCATCTTCATTGCACTCCACTCCGATGTTCAAGAAGAGACTCAGACCGTAATGTCGGCACCAAATCCACCTGCTTCTCAAGTAATGACTCGATTGACATTGGGTGCCTGTGGACGAGGATTTGAGGCCTCATTAGCGTGTCGTTCTGGTAATGTTTGTCAAGTCTCAGTGCAGGTTGGGGGGCCCGGCCCTTCAGCTGTCAATTAAGCAGAGCTTAGAGCCCTGCACCGTCAATCACGCGGGGCAGTTTTCTCGAGTGCTGTTCCGTCGTCGCTCCAGCATGTGCCTGGTGGAATGTACGGAGACAGACGAAAATGTGTGTAAAAGATACCTTTGATGTGCCTTCTTCACGATTGAGTTTATTAGGCATGGTGTTTATAAAGTTTTAAATTATTTATGCGCGATGTTGAATTAATGTCATTACGCATTTATTTATGAATTAATGTCAGACAAGGTAAACTGGCTGCATTTTTAAATTTTAAGGCACTGATTGTCAAACGTAAATTCCAATTTCAATATAAGATCAATTCACATTCCCGCACATTTTAACCATTCTGCTGAAACTAGAAGCGGTTCGTCTGATCAGTTCCGTAGATACAAGCAGAAGCTTTAGCTAGGCTTTTTGGACTTCTGTCTTCCCTGTCCACCTTGCTTATTCCCATTATTCTGTATCGCTTTTCCTCTTCTTTATTGACTTACTGTTTTTATGTGCAGGAAATCCAGGGCAGGTGGGAACACATCGGTGCATAGATTACACGTTCCTTATATTTCATGCTAAATCTTCCCTTCTTTTCACCCTCTTCAGATCACTTTGATGTGACTAGGGGGCCTTGAACTAATTAACTAATAATAATGGCGGATATAGTCAGAGGTACTGCAGCAGTTGTAAATCAGCGTAGTTAAGGATTTAGTGTACGTGAAATTCGTGAGTATCACTTGCACCAATAATCGTCATCCTTGCCAGGTATCGAGAGAAAAGGAACCTCATCGAGGATTGTCTGAACTACTCACCTAAAAATCAGCAACACAGGTTGTGAGAGTCTGTTGCGGGTCTGGTCTAACCATTGGTTGTAGCTAAGTAACTCTCTCTTGCTTTTCCTGTATATTTTATCCTTGTGGGAAAAGCATGAGTATTGTTCGAAAGACGTCTTGCACTTGTGTTTTTCATACTTAATCTATTTCATTCGTCAAATTTTTATTTTGTCGCGATTTTCACAGCCAACGATGAATGTATTGTTTCCATATGGATGGGGATTTCGAACTCATACGGAAATTTTTTTATGATATTACTTGAAAACAGCTTCTCAGTTCTCTTGCTCATGAAGTCTAGCTATTGATGGTAACCCCTCAGAAGACGTAAGATAGGCCTTCGGGACTTCAATCTTTCGTTCCCACCTCGCTTCTTTCCATTTTCATGCTTTCTTCACTGATGATTCTCTACCTTTTCTTCCTCATTCTTCTTAAATTGCTGTTTCTATGCGCAGGGGATCTTGTGTGAGAATCTAATTTGTGCATATATACCCCTTTCTCTTAATTCCATTCTTAATGGTCCCTTCTCTTTCTCGCGATGTAGTCTGAATTACTAATGTGCTGCTATCTTGACTTCTTCTACTATAACATCCACTGTTGATTGCAAATCAATAAGCGCCAGGTTTCGAAATGACTGTCAACTTTCGAACTTGCCCTGAGAAAAATTATAACTTGTACATGGCTTGAAGTTCTCAGTTAATCACGTGAGAACTGAAAGCTTTTAGTGTTCTACGATTTGGACACCTTTTGTATCATTTTACCATGTATGTTATTGAAATTCGTCTTCAAACTGCGCGCCGACTTGGGTGACGATTATGTAACATAGACAAGAATTCTGAGTACCCAAAATATAGCTGTTGAAAGTACTCGAGTATCGACTGTACTCTCGGTTATTATTTCTCTCATAGTGCATTGGTTCTGAGATATACGCGTATGGGAAGAGCTGTCTTTCATGAATCAACGCTTCAGTTCTAACAAATGGCGATAAAGAGCATAAGATTCCTCCTTTCGGCGAAAGATATTTATTATCAACGTGTTTGATGTATTCCCCGTGGGTTAAGAACCTTTTTTTAGCGAAAGTATGCTGGTCAATATTTTTAATGTGAGAAATTGCAAGAGTTGGGTCCCCATTTGTCCATGGAAGGAGTGTGCAGTAATCATATTTTTGCTAACCTTTCAAGTATACGATCAGTTTTGCGATGAAGATTAATGATGAGACTGTCGATAACGAAAGATTTATGGTCTCATATTTTGCTGGTGCTCTGGCCGGTGCAACTGCAAAACAATGATGGACTGAACGCGCGATCAAGGCAACGCTTGCGACTCGTCAGAGAGTTGCTGAATCGAGACGGCCATGGCGTACGTGGGGTGTTGAGCAGGCGTTTACTCCTCTCCAGCGACTGAATGAGACGATTCTTCAGTCTACACTGATGTCTTGTGTGTAGGCAGTACTGTTGAAATTGCGACAGAGAATAGGCTGGGAGACGTGTGAAGGAAGAATGTATACTATATATTTTCAGGGAGTTCAAGTATACTTGTTCGGGTAACACTTTCGCACAATCTAAAACAGTCTTGACCAAATCTTTTCCTGGGAAATTAGCTCGTTAGAGCTGGAATGAATGCCCGCAGTAATGCCCGCTATAGTGCCCGCAGTAATGCCCGCAGTAATGCCCGCAGTAATGCCCGCTATAATGCCCGCTATAATGCCCGCAGTAATGCCCGCAGTAATGCCAGGTTATGATTGAACGGCAACCCGCACCGAGAATGCCTGCTTGAGAGAGTTGTGGGTTAGTCATTTCTTGATGCAGCTACCTGAGCTTGATCTCGCACATGAACTTTTTTTTTAGCCACAGTGGAAATGAGGGACAGCACCCGATGGACGTTTTACCTATTTCGACTCCCACACAGTGTTGGAGTACCTCACCTAAACGAGTAGATAAGTCGTCGGGACTTCAATCTTCCGTGCCCACGTTGTTTTTTTATTTGTACATCTTCTTCGCTATTCTTTCCTTGTGTGTTCTTATTTTTCTTAACCTGCTATTTTTATGTGATGGGGATAATGTGTGGGAACACACTGTCTGCAAAATTCCCCTTTCTCTACAATCCATGCTTAATGGTCCTTTCTCTTTGCTTTCCTCGGATCTCATTTCATGTGAATGGGAAGCTTTAAAGTAACTAATGATTTAACCTAATGAAACCGCAACCCAAAACCTGGGATGATGCATGGAATAAAGCCAGAGCATCAATGGGTTGTGAGGATTATCAGAATTCCTTTAAACAGCATCTCTCCAGTTAGCGTAGCAAGATGGCTAAAGAAAATCATTTTTGCATCCAGCGTGTCAGCCGTACACGCCTCTGCTTCTCGTTTGAGCATCACTCGAACAGTTCTGTTCAACTATTCAGCTGCAATAGTCAAGTTCAAGTAAAATTGTCAACAGTAAAATCCCAATTTGGGAGTGCAGCGTCTGTCCAGATTCAGAAGACAGTGGACAACAGCACGTATTAGGGTGAGAGCTTATCAAGGTTGAGGCTCTCGCGTGCTATGTATCTGAGTTAGCTGTCTCATCAGTGCCCAGCTCCGCGAGTTCAAGTCCACGGAGACGCCACGCCAGCCACCAATTACGGGCTTGTGCAGACATTCGTGTCCGCTAAGAGAAGGAGCTCGGTGCACTCTCGCCTTCAGAGCTGGACGCCTCGTTATAGTTACTGGCCGTCTTCACGCACGGTTATTTTGGGACGAGGTCATGTGGCGTGCAAACTGTCCAGAGATAAAGTCCACGTTGCCAGCTCTAATGCGATTCAATGGTTTCTTGTCACAGTACTCTTGAGTGTAATTCATTTGAGTATTGCAGATGAGCTCTGATAAGAAGAAACAATCTTTGACGTTTTTGTACTGTAAGTTTGAAGTTTCGTATTCATACTTGGGCGTGTCCTTATTTTGAGGTCGAAGGCCCTTGTACAATATTTAGCGAGTGCTCCCTTGGTTGCTGAAGTTCCGTGCTCTAGCGAATATTTATTTTGGGGTTGGAGTTTCGTGTATACACTTAGGCGTCGACATCATTTGTGGCTGAAATTTCATTTCTGAAATTTTGTTGTCGTTTCGCAGTATTCGTGATGCTTTTGAAAGACACCTAAAAACCTCAAAATATTCATGATTTACCCGCTGTCACATACATACCGAGTAAAGTTTAGTGCGTGTGTATCAAATATATCTTATGCAATACAGGCTCATTTTATATAATATTTTGCATGAATTACATGCAATACGTATTAACCTTGTTTTAAATTATGTATATGCATACTTAATTATAAACGGAATGCTGGGCTCATAACAAAACAAATATCTTTTTAACAGATGAGTTTTTTGTAGCATGTAATTTTTAGAATTAGAAATGGTAATGAGGTAACTAATAACAACTGTACCAATATTGAATGCGGTATAGCCCATTAGCATCGATATAGTCTCAGATTATTTTTTTTTTAGACTTCTATGCCTACAAATTTTATGGTGGTATTCCATCTAGTCTACAAATCGGTGAATGTAGAGTGATCTAACCGTAGTTCCTTTGAAAAATGTGCTCTTTTAAAGCGAAGACGGCAAAACCACCTCATGAACTACAGTTTTTCAAATGAAACCGGAGTAAGGATGCACTATTTCAATAATACTTTCAAATGTGTTCTCTTTAACGGGAGCAATAATAATTATTTTACGTTGATGCCTTAAGTCAGTATGACCTGGATTGTTAATTGAGATGTTTGAAAAAAGACCCGAAAAAAATCTCCCTCATACGAGACGCTGTGTAAGAATTGACACTAACAAAAAAACTTGCGAAGCTCGCCTGAGCTAGGCAGCCTTCCTGTCTGCCTGTCTGCC
>VOMN01005581.1:0-40442 GCA_014899125.1 Orchestia grillus | reverse complement strand
TTGAAAATGGGTTTCCTTTTTTCTGGGACACCCTGTATATCAGGTTTTTAAGCAAGGAAATTTAGTGGCATAATAAATCTTATAATTGAAACCACAAAAATCATGCATAGCTCAAGCAGAAAAGAAGTTTTAAATTTTAAATCAATTATAATTCATAAAGAAATCTTTTGAGCTTCACACAATATCTGGAAATAAAAACCAAGGGCACCAATTTCCCAACTAGTACCTCAACTTACTACTAGTTACTCTTTCAATAGCAAAGTAATACACAATTTCTCTCTATTTTGAAATTAATGCCATGCACTCAATGTCCAAGACACACATATTCAACGTCTCATGTGAATTGCCCAGACAAGCTGCTTTCTTAATCTTTATGTTGCTTCAAATTTAACATGTTAAAACAAAACACACTCAAACAATCCATAACTGACAGTTTTTCATCCCAGCATAAGTTTTAAAGACACTACACAGTCAGAAACCTCTAGATCAGGGGTGGCCAACCTTTTACATACCATGCGTCAATTTTATGTCATACGGTTTCAGATGCGCCATAAATCTCTTGTACTCACCCCCCATGGCTTAAGTCATGCATTATAAATAAGCTTAAGTTTTATCGCAAGGATGCATTGCGCCACTTCAAGTCATGCAATGCGCCATAGGATGGCCACGCCTGCTCTAGATTATCCAGTTGTTTAAAACTTCTAGTATTATCCATTGTAGTACAAGTTAAAAAAGCACTACAAAGAGTTACCAACCTCTAGATCATCCAGTTGTTTCACAAGATGCCTGTGCCTTTCTGTGCCCAAGCCCAGAATTCCAGACTGACAGAAACGAACAAGAAGTCCAGACCTGGCCACCAGAGACCAGTCATATTCACCAAGGCACTGGATTGTGGCAGCTGCCTATTTTAAAAACAATGTTTATATTATACTAAGGCACTCTATATCAATTTCATGCATATAGCCTGAATGAGTGTTATTCTTCTGATAAAAGGTGCCAAGATAAGCTAACCATCATATTAACTTTGCCATTCAAAATTGGAGCCTATTCTGATGCTAAGTTTAACTATTCACAACTACAGATAGTTTACTAACATTCCCACTTACATACAAGCAAGTCTAATCTCCCCGGCTTCTCATTGCATGAAAAATGACTAGGGGAAAAATTAGGTACCATCAGGACTGCCTCTCATACTTACAATGCACAGCATGTTTTCAATATGTTTTCATTTATGTATGGTGTTTCCCATCCATTCAGCAACTCGGTACTCTTTCAATACCATATAGCTATCCATAGTTTGGCCTACTTTTACAACACACTTCAAATTTTTAAACTGGCAATGCTCACTTATATTTTCAATATAAGTATAATATGCTACAATCTAGCACACTTAAGGATTACTTGCAACTCTTCATTTCTCCCTCTATCACACTGAGCCATTCATCTACACACCTTAAAAGACCTGATTCTATTCATGTTTATAATTATCTTGGTCATATGTATTTCTGCCCTTATGATACAACAAATTAGGAAAACTATATTCTCCAACTAGCTACTTTTATCTATTATTTGAGGCCTTTGCCGATTCAAATCTACTACCAATGATCCCAAAGTTTGGTACTAATTATCCTTATTACTTCACATAATTATCCTATTTCATAATAACTCAAAAGATCCTCCTTATTAAAGCATTTCATTGCTTTACTCTCAATCAAGAATAATTTATCCATTGCAGACCCTCCTTGATGACATTTCCTTCTAAAATTTCTCTTAATAATTAAATCATAGAGCATCATCTTAGAGAAAAAGTTATTTAGAGCTCTACTCATTCATTTTATTTATAGATTCTATAGATATTCTAGTTTCATTGGTATATTGAGTAGATTGAAAAGTAGCACTTTCATAAATTTCAATAACTGCTTCATGATGAACTACATAAACAAACATTAGACAAAGTGCTTGGCCCACTTATTGTGGAAATTCCATATTTTAAAAAGCTTTAATCATGTCAAGTAGGTCAGCAAAATTTTGAAAATTAAAATTTAAAATAAATATACCAGTTATTGAGTAACTCATCATTGGGCAGTGCAATGTTGTGCTTACCTTGCGTGGATCAAGAAGGGCATCTTCTAAGGTTGACAGTCTAGCATTGACAAATGCTACAGTGCGATGATACGTTGTGAGCAGCTGCTCCGAGTGAGTGGCTTCCGGTGAGAGATGAGCAAAGCAAGGTTCGTCTTGCATAAACTTGTACATGCGTTCCTGGAAACAAGGCTTTCTGTTAACTTGACTAAACCTTTTCCAAAATAAAATTTGACAAATTACACATGGATAAATATGATGCATCTTTATTTTTAGATGTCATAATGAGAAGTTGAAAATTTAACTATGTCTCAAGATGTATTAACTTTTGCCTACAGAAGTTTGTACTATTCTCACATTAACTGAAGAATGATGCATAGGAGTGCATCATTCCTATGATAGTGTAACTGACACTGGCACACATCACAGTACATTAAAAAACAATCACTGTTGAAACTACATGTAAAGCATTTCTATAAATATAATCTTTTCATGAAAAATTATGGCATTTTACAATTATTTTCAGGAAAATTAAATGATAGAAGTATAATAACTAACTTATAAATAACAATTAGATTATTTGAAAGTATAATTCTTCTAATGCAGAGAGCAACACTTGTTATTGAGAAACATTTTCATATTATTTAAAAATAAAAACAAAGTAACTTATTTTTTAAACACACTCTAGTTCAGCAAAGTCCTTAGATAAATAAAACAAGGCATTTTCACTTTACTTTGAAATAAAAAAATCTACAAATGTGAGAAATTTATTGATATTTCTACCATCCATATTAATAAAATACAGACAAATATAGAATAATGGGTTAAAAACAGCTTCTTAATGCAGACTGATGTTTTAACTCAAATTAACACCAACTGCTCACTGGAAAGAGCTGGAAAAAAATTCACATGACTGGTAAGTTTCTCTTACCTCTAAAAGAAAAATTAGAAGGGAGAAGAACCTCTCTTCTGATTCCTAAGAGTAATATCTTTCATTAAAATTATTAATTAACTTATGTCCTTACGAAATAAAGATGTTGCACTATCAACTATTATTGAATTAGCTGCATTTTTATACAAATGTATACATGACTACTGCACATGCAAAAATTATACATGCCATTCTTCTCTCATGGAAAGATTACCTTGAACTCGAGAACTTCTGGGTGATCGAGAAAATTTTTCATTTCTTTAACGTCGAAAGAAGCATTTTTTCTTTCTTCAGTCAACGGACCAGCCTTGTAATTAAATTCCGTCATGTTACCAATGAATATAATAGTTATATTACTTAACAACAATAAACGCGCACCACCGGCCCAACACACGCTTTATCGTAGGGAAGTAAGTGAACAGCAGCAACAGCTGATGCATAATCAGCTGATAAGTTCCGCTGGGACAGCTACGTCAGGTCCGGTGAAACTGAAATATCAAATTTTTAGTATACCCGGTCGTTTTTCAAATATTTCGTATACCGTTTTGATGAGACCCTTGATGGTTTACAATGAGATGAAGCTCTTTAATATATTCGATTTGGATTAAAGTGCCATATAACTTGTTTAGTCAGCGTCTACCATGTTTTAAGAAATCATTTTTTATAACCATTACTATCCAAATCCATACAGACAACGCCAATGTGATTTATCGGTTTAAATGTGACAGGAGAGAATGTATGTCTCTCAATTTGAGTTACATTTGCATCACTAGAATGACTCTTAAACAACAATTAAATGCTCATAAATATCAACGTCCTATTTTTAATCGCTTTAGAATTATGAACTTTTATTAGTTCCAGTACTCTTTACCGTTGGGTTTTCAGTGCTTTACAACTACTGGCGGGGTGAAGGATGTGAGAAATGTGTGGTGTAAGCTTCCTTTTCCAAGGGAAGTTCTCTCTCGTTACGTGATATACCTTACCTGAGTCAGGATTCGAACCCTGAACGTCCCGGCTGCGAGGCCATCACGCTAACCAGTACGCAATGGAGCCCATCGTTTAGTTGCCGATGAATATAATAGTTATATTACTTAAAGACAGTAAACGCATACAACTGGCCCAAGAAAACGTGACCCTTTTTTTTCATTATTAACATGCTGTTTCTATGCGCACAGGATCCAGCGTGGGATTGAATTTCCAGTTTTCTACAGTCCATATTAAGTGATCCCTTGGTTTTTTGGAGCGGGGGTGCGACTCGCTGAATCTGTACCACTTCTACCTCTACTAATACTAATTATTGTTAGCCTCCTTGAATCAACCAGAGGTAAAAATTATCAACGCTTCAGTTTCAATACTCTATTCATAGCACACAGACAAGGAACAAAATTATTTTCAATTACCTGATTCCCAATAAATTTCTTTAAACGGTATCCTTGGCATTATGCTGATATAAACTAAACTTTTTAGGATAAAGAACTCCAAAATATTTGCAGCAGAACCTTTGAAAATATGTAACCGTTGATGCTAGGTAAAATAAAGCAGTTAATTCTCGTGCCATGTAAACCATTCATGTCCACGTGTGATGCTTACGTCAGAGATAAATGCAACTTTTACATTACTTTAATGGACCTAAATTCCCCTTTCAACATCTGTTAACGAATAACAAGTTCTCCAAGGATCTGTTTTGGGGCCTT
The DNA here is from genome assembly GCA_014899125.1 of Orchestia grillus. Taxonomy (NCBI): domain Eukaryota; kingdom Metazoa; phylum Arthropoda; class Malacostraca; order Amphipoda; family Talitridae; genus Orchestia; species Orchestia grillus. Next base: position 35,735 of record VOMN01005581.1, on the reverse strand, counting down.
CTTGTTTCTGGTATTCATCAATGATATTGTTGGGTCCACCTCATTCTTCGAATTTATACTTTTCGCTGATGATAGCACTCCCTCTGCAGCCTTCTCTAATAAACACCATGTTATAAATATTACAATATCAAATAGAATAAACGAAAATTTACAAAAATTTCAATGTGGGCTCCATGGCGTAGTGTTAGCGTGATGGCGTCGTAACTGAGAGGACATCGACTCGAACCTCGGCTCAGGAAGGCATTTCACGTTACCAGGAAGTACTTCCCTGGGAAAAGAAACTTCAAACCAGACATTCCTCACATCCCTCACTACACCAGTAGTTATAAGGCATTGAAAACCCAACGGTAAAACGTGTTGGAATTAATTAAGGTTCTTTAACTCCAATAAATTATGCATTATTTTAGATAAAACCTAGTACATGCTATTTTCATATAAACGGAATGTAAGTCTCCCGTGCATCGAAACCGGTGATTGCCAGATTGAAGAAACCTGTTCATCAAAATTCCTGGTAAAAACTATCGATAAAAACCTGACCTTTAAAGAACATATATATCTGCGCTAAGGTATCAAAATCTATTGTGATTCTCAACGAAGTCACAAGTATATTACTGGCAGAAGCGTTAAAATAATATACACATCTTTAATTCATCCGCATCTGCAATATGGCATAAAAGTATCACATGGAACTTACAAAAGCAAAACGAACATACTTCATACTTATTACTCTACAAAAAAGAACCATCAGAGAGATGAGTAATTCGGAATATAATGCGCATACAAATGACTCTTATAAATGCTTGGAAATTATTAAGCTTCCTTATCTCCACCAAGATTGCTTCTGTACATTCATGTATAAAACTTTGAGTGATGAAGGTGATAAAGACCTGAAGCAGTTAGTTTCTGCTCAAACTGGCCATCGTGAATATTTGAATTGGAACCGAAATAAATTTATACGTCCCCATTATTCCAAAACCAGATCGTAATTTAGTTTTCACTACAACGGTATTAAAATTTGGAATTCATTGCCTTCTGCCGTTCGTGACACGAGTACACTTCAAGCATTTGAAAGGAATCTTGATTCCTATTTCCTAAAAAGATACTAAAGAAGGTACTATTCAATCGTCTCATATCCTAAAAGACTTAAAAACCTTTCACATTGTATATCAGTAAAGTAATCCAGAGTATATTAAAAAACGCATAGTCTCCATTAACTAGACATAATTTAATTCTTAATTTTAAATCATATCTTCTCTACTCGACAAATTCTGGACTTCATCAGTCTTGTGTAAGTTAAACATACGTGCATTAAGATATTTACACGTATATGCACGCTTAGCGTATTGTCCAGTATAATGCCCTAGAAGTCATAGAATTTATTCGGGCCCTCAAGTAGTTATGTATAAAAAAAACTGTCCATTGTAATGGTATGAGAAATCCATGTTTGTGGTATCTTTAAATGGTGTAATTTTGTGGTAATAAATTGTTTTAAATTGTTTCAAATATGAAGCGCAATGCATCGGTTACAGTTAACCTACGCACGATTTTTTCGTTCAAACATTCATTCAAAACGAAAACATGAAACAAAAATCTTGTTTACTGCCAGAAATTGCTGGAGGGCGTACAGGGTTAATATCATATAGCTGATACTAGGCGAAATAAAACACGTATAATTCTCATATCATGTTAAGTACTTACAGAGGAAAAGTGATACAATAGGCAGGACGCTATAGCTTTGAAGAGCCACATCTAAAAATTTAGCAAAGTCCCTTTGTTCCAAAGCCACCTGAGTCCTGACAAGCACATACGTTCATGTTCCTAGACACTTAACTCGTGCACGTTATTGCACATAGCCTACAAAAACATATACATCGTCCTCTAAAATCTTCCCCATACCTAGAAAAATAGAATTGAAGCTGTAAAGCATCAGCTAGTTTAGCAGAACGCACAAAGGGCACTTCTCTATTGGCAAGTCGTACGCTCACCATCTGGTCAAAATCACAGAATTGGTCACCCACCAGAAGGCGAGACGCTTGCTCAGGCAATTGACTGTGTTTCAGTTACAATTGACTCGAGGGTCAATCTGGAGGTAAATTCTAGCTAAAGACACCCATAATTCAATGATCGCTATGACCACCAAAACGCCGTACAAAAGAAGTTCCAGCTTGAAGCTCTCAAGGCATCGATGGTGAAGAGGTGGGTATCGAACTGAACTAAAGACGGCTGAAGCCAAGCCTAGCTAAATGCTGCACGAAATTAACGTATCAAACGTCTACCGTATTTTAAATTGGCTGCAAATAAGATTACACAGCAGCAACTAAAACTTATCAACAACAGAATGGCTGAAAACACTAAAGTAAATAGCGATAACTTGGAATGTAAGGTATCAAGAAAATGTACACAACAACATCAGCCATCAAATTGGGGTTAGTATCAATAATACAATAAAAACGCAATGGAATCTGGATCAGGTTGCAACTCTGCCTCTTCCACTCAGCATTGAAATTTGAAAAGAAAAAGCGCGAGGAAGAAATCCACACTTGAGTTCTGCGAACGTTATTGCTAAGAGAAGACGACCACTTCTAGAATAAACAGCATAGCTTCTTTACGAAAGCGATGAATAGATGGACACGTAAGGAGCGAAGTCTTTGAAGATGTTTAAAGATAGAGCTTCAAAGTTACTGTCATTTATGACAAATGAAGGAAAAAAGCACTGGAGCAGTAGACAAACAAACGAAAACGAAAGAAATGCAAAATTCTAAGGGTGTCATCTCCTGGAAACGCCTAGTAATGATACGGATTGATGAATGTACAGGTATGAGGATTAACTTAACGTTCGAACACTAGGGAAAGAAGATAACATGTGATAGAAAACGCGTCATTCGAGAATGAAATTGTCCTTAAATACACGCGCAGCCTGACTTCTTAAATATTTATGACTCCGATTCCAGAGGAGGGGCGAAGTGAAGACAAAGACAACAATGACCTCAAGGCTGCAGCTGAGCCAGACGTCAATAGCTCACTGAGCTCGGAAACAAGCAATAAAACCAGGCCTCTGGAGTACACTAAAATTCACGAAGCGTAAGTTTTCATGCAGGAACATATTCCATCAAGTTTGTATCTGGGTGACGGGAGGAATGGAATAGAATTTCTGCTCTGAGTAAGACTAATTATAGTTTGGTCCAATCAAAATTCTAGAGTATTTTCACAAAGCTCTCAGCTATAAAAAAGCATATCTATGGTTCTTTTGACGCAGGTTTTTCGTATTTAAAGTGAAAAGAAAAGCGTTAAAACCATAAATATCTGAGTTGAAAATTCTTTACAACACTAAATAGAATGAATTAGTTGCGAAATTTAAGGGAACAAGCCTCTTTATTGAGCCTCAAGTAGGACGTAAACAAGTAACTCGTGATAGTCCCTAAAAAGACAGCATGGTTTTTGGGAGCAGTCGCAGGCAACATCACTGTGACACTCGCATATCACATGGAAATCAGAGTGAACTCGACCAATCAAATGAAAAACACCGAGATAAGACACTGTATTTGCTTGCCGCTGTAACGCAGGCAATTAAAACAGCAATCCAATTCGGTAGTTCAAAGTTAACGCGAGAGATAACGAACAAAAATACGTTAAATGAAATGGAAGATTGAGCTTCAAGCAGCAGGAGTTTAAACTGTGACTGCGTTGAGCTTCAAATCCTACCTTTTCTTTTAGTTCTATTCACTATCCGGTGTTTTGAGTTCAAGTTCCCAAATCTTCTTTCACATGAAACGCATTCTGGAGCAGGAAAACAAATTAAAACTGCGACCAGCAAATGAAATTCAATCTGCAGTACGCGTTCCAAGCTGCCAATTACAGAAATAAGATCGTAGAAACGTGAGCCTTCGTCGGTTAAATAAGAAACTTAATTAGCCACAATTTACAACCACACGAGTAAGGTTAAAAGCAACAACAGCATTTCATTTTCAATTGTTCAGCTAAGATTAAAAAGACGCGAGTTCTTAGAGTTCCGGTAGGACCTGAGGCTCCCAGGATAGTGCTGTGCCATCCTCGTCCTTCACAAATTGATGAGGCATTCAAGTTATCCTCTAGTAATCCTACGGTATCCTCGTCCTTAAATGTTGATGCAACACTCGAGTCACTGCAGCTATTCAAGCAGTGCACGTAGAGAACCGTCCAACTTGTTCTTCGCCACCAAATCACAGCAGGAATCATAACAGAATAGCGTGATAAGGACAGAGCTTGTCCGTCGAAATTATTCAGACTTCGCAAAAGAAAGTAAAGACCGCAAAATTATGCCGGACAAATGTTTTTCGTACCAGGCACACAGGAATCGAAAGTTTCCATAACAATAGATTGCATCGCCACCTGAAATTGGGAAAGTCTCCTTTTTTCGACGGGAAAAAGCACACGAAATACAGTACGACTCGGGACGTCTTACCGTGCGCTCTAGACATTAAATAGCAAAGGTGTGATGTGTTATCAGCTTTCAGAAGCGGCTACAAATGACTTCAAATCAAGAAATGACACAAAATTAAAAGATGGTTGTCAACTTAGCGCGAGATGCGACAAAAATCAAAGTTCCGTTGTGATGACAGAGCGCATCTTGATTGGAGGGGTGGCAGCGGCGGTCTTGGTGGCCTGCGATGGAGGAGAAGGATCTCCCACCAGCCAGGGCGACATGCTGCTGGACACAGCTGGAGGGGAAGACGAGGATGTGAGGGAAGACAAGCTGCTCGAAGTGACTGGGGAGGTTGAGGAAAAGCGTCCATTGGCGGTCGCCGAGGTGGAAGCTGATGAAGAAGTGCACGAGGGGACGTCTGCAGTTGGGGACGCGTTGAATGCTGGGGACGCAGGGGAGGTTGGGGATAGCTCCCCTGTGAAAGTGCTCAGCTTCGGCTGCTCCGACGGGAGGCTCAAATGGTGGTCTCCTGACCCCAGCTGCGAACACCGGTACGAAAAATGATTAAGTTGTGTCAAAAAGAAGCTACTAAAACTATATAACATTCTGAACTGCAATATAATAATGATGATTCACGTATGGAATAAAGTGTTTATTCAACATCATAGAGAGGAAACCTCAACGTTTTCCTTCATAAGATGGTAATCATTTCATCAATTTTCTTTTAATTGATGAACTACAAAGCAATGCACACTTGCAGAATTATGGAACGCTCGCATCTTTCTATTGCAGGTATGCCTTCATCTGAAAGACTAAACGAATCCGTGGCTCATACCTACATATCTAATAGCCTGAATATTCATACTAGGAAACAGTGATATCTCATACAAAAATAATTCGTCCTTAAACTTCTGAAAGCAAATGAAGTGCACGCGTCGGAAACTTCAGCAAATTCGCCCCAACAACGTGTGGTCGTCAGAGCAATGCGTCCGCACCAACTCATTGATGAAAAAACGAAGAAGGAAAACGGAAGAATTGCAAGAACTACAAACACAGAAATGACCTCACTGCAGAGTGCCTTCATCATTGCCCCTGACTTTGCATAGGACAAGAGAAAGACATAAACGAGAGTTGTGTACTACCGAGCTAGGTAGGCTGACGAAGACTGTCAGCTCACTGCTTCTTTCTCAACGAGGAAATAACCCTTTAACCCTCCATCGACCAAAAGGACCATACGGTCCAATTTCATGAGGATGCTGCTATTTTTTTGTAGAAAGTGAAATGCAGCCTCACTGCACGTATAAATAAGGCTGCAGCCAGTTTCTCGTGAAAACATTAATGGAGCCTCACCAAAGAACAATTCGATCATTATATTGCACTTTGTGTCATATGCAATACAGTTCCCTATCATAATGTAGTCCTCCTGTCAGAATTACCAAAGAAAAATTTCTATGTAACATTAAAAAATTGGTGCAGTAAATGGTAACATATTCTTGAAAGGCAGCACAGGCACAGACTCGGTATGTTCATGTAGACTTTCTGGCAAATACGCCTGCCAGCAGCTAACTTTGTAGAGCTCAGCCTGTACCTGTATATGATGTACCTGTGAATTTGTTCCGTAGCAAGAGTGATAGTGTGCTGGCTTCCTAGTCAGGAGGTTCGCGGTTCGATTCTCGGACTGAATTCTTCCCATAGGAAAGGAAGGATAAACACGACTACCTAAACCTACTGCCCATCACTGGGGCCTGGCATGTCGTGCTCTAGCTAGTTTCCCCAGGGGAAGTACACCAGCGTTGACGAACGTGCAAAGTTACAAGAATATGACTGAAGTTCCTTCAATGAATGAACATTGAACATTGTCGGCTCGGTCGGCCACAGAGCCGACCGAGTCATGAGACGAAGAACTGGCATGGCCAGTCAACAGAGGTCTCTTGGCCCCAAAAAGTAGAGTTTACTTCTCCTAATGAAAGGCTTACTTGACCCTTGAGGCCCAGACAGAGGATGTTTGTTGAATAGGCAAAGTCTCACGCACATTTCAACATATAAAAAGAAACTATGTTAGAAGTTAACTTTCAAAAAGTGATACCTACACACACTTAATTTTCAGGCTTCTACAACCCTATGCTTGAACAAGAGAAGTACTACAGCATTTCGTCTCGCTGGTACGCCATGCGTACCGCAGGGCATCGAAGGGCATATTGCCTCACACAATTTGATGGAATGATGAAACAGCAGCGCTATTTTATAGCCTAAACTAATCTACACGTGCTTGATTCAAATGGTCATTACTCGAAGAATGTATGCAAAGCTCTAGTAGATTTCAAATAAAAATGCATTCTAACGAAACTCTACGAATACTTTACTGTCTATATAGTTATTGGAAACGCGTGGGTATACCACACTTAACATTTTTCGTCAGATCTAGCCTCTAATTTCTACGGGAGAAGTAATGTATAAAGCTTACCCTTTCACCTTAATTTCTTCGCTGACGTGGTTTTGCTCGTTTGACATCGCGTTATAGCGGCAGCACGAGTTCTGATACTGACAGCGTGCCTCCGAAAAAATATCCCTTGCTATAGAAAATCAAAAATTCACTCAATATTAAGCCGATTTTGGCTCATTCAGTTCTGTTAAATGCAGAAAGCGTTCCGTATGCTACATTCATGATACTATTCTTTCGTTGCAGTGGCTTTAATATTTAGCGAATTATTGATATTTGAAAGTGAGGTGTACGGTTTTTGAGCCGCCCTGAAGGCCGTGACATTAATGATGCGCTTATTAAATTTTTGCTTAGGAGGTTTTAAGCCCCCACACGACTATCGGCACTCGATCAGAATGCGAATTACAGACATGTCAAGACAGAGCTTACTTTAAATCATTTCATACCGTAAGAAACATGGCGTCTCATCTGCCCTGAGGTAGTCAGTACATCCCTGTCATTGTGCCACTATCTACTTACCGATATCCGCTTTGGTTGACTGCCAAGAGCTGACTAGCAAACACGATAAAATAAATTCAAATAGCGTTAACGTAAAAAATCAAAGTAGGCAAACCACGAGGAACACGCGCACACAAAACCAGACATCAACAGGTACGAGATAACGAGATAACATTCTTGGATTGAAGATAATTCGTAAGAAATTTACCCTCATTAATTACGGGACGAGTGCTGGGTGAATATTGTGAAAATCAGCGAAAAAAATAAAACAAAAACCACGAACTAAAGATGAGCAAAACGGATAAAAAATGAAATTCTACAAAACTCAAAATGTAGCAACTAAGGAGTTTCTTCACAAGAACATACCACACGAAGCAATTACTCTAGAATATTCGACATGAGTTTAATTTTAACTGGTTTTATAACCTTTGGTCACTAACAGTTAAGGGTGTATCGTTTTTCCAATTCTGACCCGAGAATAAACAAGGGCTCTCCGTGTCAGTGACGTTTCGTTGATTCAAAAATAACTTGTTGTGGCATGGCATCCTTGAAAAGTTACGCGTACAAATTGTGGTGTATAGTATAAATTTTCACGACGGTATCTGGTATAGTCAGAATTTATTTTATGATTTTAATTAACAAATTTAGGCCGTACCAAGTTCCTCCATTTAAATTGCTTCCAAAACCGACACCTACGTACATCGATCCTTAAACTTTATGTCAGAAAAAATGTCATCGCACTGAAATCAACCTCAGACAGCCGTTCATAAGTTGATATTTATACTAAAATTGAAACTCGCACGAGTGTCGTATTACACTTGTACAGTACATGAAGGTTTATATCAAAGAATATAATCAACTAAACAACACTAAAGCCAAAAGTGGCCTAAACAACTGATGTTGCACTTCTGGAACCACCAATAGTATTGTTAAATAATGTCTTTCGTGTGAATAAATGAGTGCACAGATTGTTCTAGATAACGGCAGAACGCCTGACTAGAGCCAATTACGGCCCATGCCAAAATCGAGTTTAAAGAACCCTCATATTGGAACACAATTCAACCGCTAATAATTCGAGTCAATTTTTGTTAACTCATTTGAAACCCTGCAGAATATCTTCTACTACTAAAATGCTCCGAGGAATGGATACGTTACCTTCGCTTCGAGCAGGAAATCGATATTGGAGGTTGGTTTCTCAGACTGACTGCTGGTATCGCCTCTGTTTTTGAGAATGCCTGTTACGGCAGCTCTAGGTTTGATGAGTGGCGAGTATCCGAACGGCTTGTGACCAACGTGAGGGGAAGCGTTAGTGGTCGTACTAGCGTTGGTGCTGGGGAGGAAAAGGGACCTGGACACCGTAGAGGCTGGGGATTTAGGAACGACAGGGACTTTATTGTTGATGTTGTTATTGTCGTTGAGGGTGTGTATAGCAGCAGGGTGCTGGAGTTGGGCCGGTTGCTGCGGCTTGAAGGAAGACATGATAGTGGTCCCGACGACTGCAGTAGGAGACATAGCTTCCGATGTGTTCCCGTTGCTGTCCACACCATTCGAAGCCGGTGACACAATAGACGACAACGACGAAACAGTAGAAAAGGGGAACGCTGTCGTCGACGACACAGTTGTCGCTGGGAGGTAACCAGGAGAAGTGCTGAAGAAAGGGTTTGACCGTGAGAACACAGATGCAGACGAGTTGCTGAAAATTGACTGATCAGCAGATTCCTCGGTATGTGCGATGACAGGTTCTTCAGCCTTTGTGAAAGGATTGTCGACAGCGAAAATGCTTGAGGAGAACGGGTTGAAAGGATTCGAGGTGAAAGAAGGCACAGCGACGGTGGCAGAGGGAGGAGGTGGGGACGTGCTTGCAGAAAAAGCGGTTTCTCTGTTCGCGGCGTCCGTGCCGGGAGTGGTGACTACTACGTTAGTGAAGGGGGTCGTCACGGACACAGATGTGGCAGCAGAGGCTGCGGTGGTGGTGATGGCAGGTGACACAAAGGCAAGGGAGACAGTGGGCAGGAGCGGGGTCACACTGGGGGGCAGCTCGTAAGATTTATCCAACAAGGGAGTCGCGGGAGTCATAGGGAGGGAATCGCTGACCTGGACCGTCAGCTGGGAAGCTTGGAGCGGGGGGCTTGACTGGCGGGAGGGGTCCTGCCCCCCTAGCTGCAGGGTGAGCTTATCACCCCCCTAAGGTTGCACAAAATAAAATAAAAAATGTAGGGTTAAAAAAATAATTGGAATGCACGTAATAAAGCTGCCAAAGAAATCAAAATTGCCAGGACAAAAAAAATAAAAAGCAAATGGTCACAAATGCTAAGAAATCATAGAAGCAAAAACAGCACCGAAATCAAAATAATTAATCAAAATAATGTCAATCCACAAAAAAGCCAAAAACCCAGCCGTATTTCCAGCAAAAGCAATCGAATTACCACACACAAAAATCCTGATGCTATCCATATTTTTGTCAAAAGTTTAATATAAAAAATATAATAATGAGTACGACGAACGCGACTATTGGAGTGGAATACAACTCGACGGAAAACTGAAGATTTCACTCATGAGTCGCTATTGAGAATATAGTTTGGCTTATGGACACTAATAGATGAAATCAGCAAGGTTCTTATTTTGCAATGAGTCATAATTTTATCAGAAACTCTGCAACTCGAACCACTTGATGAGCTAAGTCGCAATAACGTAGAAAATTAGTCTCAAAATAGTTAACACCTGGAACAGCAGAATTCTAAATACTGGACTACTCTGTGATGTAGGATTTCGGATGAAAATATCGAAGGAGTGTTTGAACGCGACAAGTTTTACCCCTCCAGGAATTATTGGAAATGAAGAGTGTCAGTAAGAGGATAAGATCCTTTCCTGACTCGATCAGGTACGCGCTAGCTCTGACTACTTCGTAAATAGAAAAAATGCAAATCGGCATTCAAGCACAGCAGGTGAATACTAGCACGAAGCTAAGCTAACTAATGACAAAATGATCCACTATTGGGCAAAGCCTTGGCCCTAAATCGTAAACTACTTACTAAGTATCATTAACTTCGAAACGTTCAAGAAGTTTAGTGACACAAATCAATAGATCCATTGGCAACCAAGCTATACTAAGACGAAGCTGTGGCGAGTTTATCTATCAGAAAGTACCAGTACTCACCACGGCCACGAAGGTGGCACCAGAGTCTGAGGTATTAACGGTGGAGGACATCGGGGTGTTGCCGGTTTTCTTGAGGCGCGGGAGAGACCTAAAATACGGTACGGTACTGATAAAGCACGGGTTATCTGTGAAGATTTCGAGGGCCGTGCGATGAAAGAGCGGTAAATATATGGCAAGCTCTACTGGCCAAAAACGAACGTGGGAAAAAAGCTCATAAAATTTGGCTACAAGAAGACGAAAAACAGGGCGAGTGATCGTGAAAAATATTCGAATTATCATGGGGACTATCAACAATTAAGAGCACCCGTGTAATTGATTCGTTAGAAAATCGCAGATGTTAGACTTCAGATCTAAACCAAAACGTTTATATGAAACTGAACATTTTAATAGCTAAAGATGAATGTGAGCGCAGCTAACACACTATTAAATAGAAAATCATGATCACAAGCATAATAACATTTTGAAATAGGTACCACGAAGAAACGCAAAAAACAACTAATATCATCTGTTCATTACACACACAAAACACTGGAATTGAATATCAACACAGACAGACACTCTCGTGAAGGTCAAAAGAACAAGATCTTTTCCGACTGACTCATTCTCAGTATTTTGATCTTAGTGCTAGAACACAAGGGTCGAGTAGTCTAAACTTGCCGAGCTGATGTTTGCAAATATTTTCGAATCAGATTATTTGTTCTTCAAGTTGTGTACTCAATATTAACAAGCTCAAGCCAATATTAGCGAAGCTGATAGAATAAAATGATGCAAATCAGTTTCTACTACCAACAAATTTTTTCAGGTGCGAGTTTTACTTCCCACCTGCCACCTCTTTTAGGTAGTGCGATCATCGACCGACTTCTCCTTTGACTTCGGTAGCTTTCAAAAAGATGAGTTTCAATGAGAGACGAGGGTATCGAGTATACGAGTACATACATCGATCATCACTCCATACACTTATCGTAAAACCTAGCTTGCAAATCAGAAACAGAAAAGCACACCAATAAATTATTCTTTTGGAACATTCACGCATTTCCCACAAAAAAATAATCAAATCGAAACTCAAATCTGTTTTTTAGACACAGACAAATTAAGAGCGAAACACTAACTGCCACATCGATAACAATCTTATGTTTAAATACGATCAAACTACGAAGCTCAAATCATCATTTAAGACCAATAAGTTAAGAATTATGTTAACTTAACACTGACCAGCTTGAGTGCAGTGCGGTCCTGAGCTATACTGACTTTACTCAAATTTAATTTTAAATAAATCCACGTATCGTGTGAAGCTAAAATCGTGGTTTGGGTCCAATTGTACCAATTTTTCGAGGTTCTACATTTACCTTCCACGAAATAAGTATGAAAGGAATTTTAAGTCTCAGTACTGCACATTATCCAGTTCACGTTTTCTTGTGAAAATGGGCTAAATGATCTAGCCCCTGCACTGATTGTTCAGATGGGCCTAATTTTGGGAACCATTTTATGCGAGGAACTAATTTCAGTCCTTAATATCACGAAGAAAACTCCAAAAGAAAAATGACTTCTCACCCATTGTGAAGGATGGATGCCTGCAGCTCAGAGTCGGTTTTGAGCTGGTCCTCCAGGGCTTTGGCTGCAACAAGGGAACGTTGTCATGTAACGAGCGAAGCTTTGGGGACGTTCGAGCTTAGACAAAGACTGGGAGCTCAACTTGTTCCAAAGATTTTTGGCACAGAACTGTCAAACGGGTCTGTTAATTACTGAAAAAATGTTAACGAAACTGAGTTCTTCTTGAATTCCGATTTAGGCATCCAAATCCAGTAAATTGTAGAGAATTTTCGAGCTAAATTCAGTACCAAATCTTGATTTAGGCATAATCAAAAGAAAGTTGTCAGCTGCGGGACAACGACAGGAGAGCACGCGGCTCATTACTGGGAAATATCATTCAGAATTTGAAAGCCGATGCAACTTATGAGGTTGAAGAACGAAGCAACTCCAAATGTAGCATCACGCGGAGCCGTTTGCCCTCATTGTCGCGCTCTCTCTCACTGACAATAGCGCACTCTATTAACACGATAAAATTTGTTCTGATATTTTTAAAGCAATAAAAAAAATTGCACTTTTAACGATTTAGTTGCAAGTGGGGGGCTTTTATAAAAAATAAATAGAAAATTAACAGAATTCCTGCGAAGCTCGTTGGTGTTTACGAGGATTAAAAATACTCGTTAGCATAACACAGCATATTCAAATCCCCTTTAAAAATGTTTGACTTGAAATCTTACGGAGGCCCTTAGAAAATATTCATCACATGCCAAATAAGTATTATACTGAACTCAAAATCCCTTTTAGAATGAACGACTCGAAAATCTCTGAATAAATACATCCTGTGGAGCAAGATACGATCAATTCGAATCACCTTTGAGGATGTTAGACTTGAAGTTCTCAGGAGGGATGGTCCTGGCAGCAGCTGCAGCAGCCCTACTACGAGGTAGGGAGTTGTGACTGTAAGGAGCGCTGTTGTTGTTGAGGGGCGCTGGCCCCGGCACTACCACCGTGGCCACGTTGCCATCCTTGCCTCCGCTACGTTTGGAGCTGTGCGAGAACTTGGAGAACCCTGCAAGGCCACAGCGAGCTTTCTTAACCCCTTCTCAGGCAGGTTTTTTGACGAATGCGTGCTATATTCGAGGGATTTTTGTATTCTTCATTAAATGTATGAGTACACTTTTGAAATGGTCGGCGTATATCGGGAGTGGTCAAGGAAGGATGAGTGAACTCATTTCAAGCTTTTTCATTCAAAATCGGACATTTGGTGAGTTTGCTCGCCCTAAGCTGAGAAATACAAATCAGGTCAAAATGAGTTAACTCGTCCTCGCCGGAGAAGGAGCTTATACTTGGAGCAGCGCGCAAGGCCTGTTAATGTAGTTGAACGTATTATGTATTTAGGCCCTAATCTATTGCACCAACTCCCGGGATTTTGAAGCACCGTAACAATAAAGAAGTCCAAACAAAAATCTGCTAAGCACAAAAATCTAAGCAGAAATGCAGTGTCGACGACAAGTACATACTGAACCTTCTTCCCTGAACGGATACCCCGTACGTAAAAATTGAAAGAGATATAAAGATTTTGCAGTATACAGAAAATTGAAATAACGTACGTGCCCAAGCTCAAAGTAACCGCTCTTTAAATTCACGCATATGCTAATTACTGCCACCGTGAATATTCACACGGCAAGAAATATAGAAACAAGCATTTAACATACATATTCCCAGAAAATAAAGTACGGGTTGCTCAAAAAATTCTAGTGAGTCAAAAGCAACTGAAGTACGAGTAATTTATTTTCCAGTATAAGAGCTACAAGGAACAAAATGTCAAGTTAATTTTAAATTCGCACAATGAGCGTAAATTCCACCGCTACAAAACCGCAGCTCGCAAAGCCGATAAATATTGCATGACCTTGTAAATTGAGGTGCAACTCGTACGGATGATTTTACGGCGCAATACGAAGCAGTATACATAGTATGGCTTAGCCATAAGAGTACAGGTGTTACGGGAGTGCCTAGAGATTATGTGTAACAAGCAGACAACAAAAGAGAGAAAGAAAGTGTCGAGTAACTGCACTAAATTGTTATTATTAATAATAATTAATTCCCTGCAAGAGCACGTTTTTTAATTTAACCACATTAAAATTTTAAGTAAATTTTATCCATCAAATAAATTATTTGCTTGATCAGTCTTGTGTTCGTTAAGGAGACGTCCATTACGTTTTAATGATTTATATTGGGTGCAGTACCTATCCGGTACATGGATGAAAGTTTATTTACCATAGTTTTAAAGCTAAGCCACCGAAAATTGAATGTGATGTGGATTTCTGTACGCTGAATACTACAGCGGTATAAGAACACCTGAATAGTAAAGCATTGATCTAATACAAACAAAAGTCATATAATCGCCTCAAAAGGCAGCAAGCCTACCCATAAAATTGATTTTAAATGAATATTACTCGTAAATAGTCCTCGAGCATCTCAAAGTGGTATACGTGACAGGAATGACATATAACTCTAAAAACGAATCAACTTCGTCTACGACGACAGCGAGCATCAGTCAAGTGTCTGAGAGCTGCGTGAAAAGGACATCATCTTTCAAAACTAATTCTAATATGGTGAAGACTAGAGAATTCTCAAAAGGGATCAAAAAAGTAATTGTTCAGTTACATAATCGTGTGGCTAAACGTATGGCCGTAAAGTAAAGAAATTAGTACATGATTAACATACACAGAAATTAACAATCATGCACAGCTCGAGTCATTCGATCTGACCTAAAAAAGGACTTGGAAGCGGCTGTGCAAAAATGCAATTCGAGGAGCTCTCAGGGATGAGGGATTCCGTTCTCGGAATTCGAGAAAAACATCTTTGTTGAAACCAACTCATTTCAGAAATCGCCTGAAATTTGTCTAAAGGAGAAGTCTGAGATTATGAGACGCAGTGCTATGGTCTGACTAGACGAAGGATGAGTTATTTTAGCAGAACTTTTGACCCTGTATCGTATATTTATTACATCTACTGTATGTGTGTAAGATTTAGAACACGGCGCCCATAGGAAGCCCTAGAAGTTACAGTACTCATTGGGGCCCGCAAGTAGCTGTAATTAAAAATATCCATTGAAATAATGCTAATAAATTCCTAATAACAAATTTTAACTCACGTTGCAATCTGAGTATTGAATTATTCAAGTTACTTTTATATTCATTCAAATCCTAGCTCGCGAGAGCAGGGAAAGAAAAAGAGAAACATAAAAAATAAACAAAGCTATATACAGGGTCAACCAAAATTATCTGACACATTTGTACGTTGAATAAAAGGCAAATAAAGTAAAGAAACACAAAAGTGTTTTTATTTCTGAAAAGTACATATAATGCCATTTTTTCATATAATACAATTTTGTTTTGTTTCTATTGAACAACTTGGAGATGCAATTCGTCAAGAAATTACTGCCATTCCACGCGAAATGATCAGCCGAGTTATAGACAAGTATGAGTATGAGTAGTAGTAGTGAAAGCAGCGCTTCAGCAACTCAGTTATAGACAACTTTTGTGAACGCCTTCGACAGTGTGTGAACAATAATGGATCCTACTTTACCGATTTAATTTTTTAAACATAATGAAACAAAATGGCATTTTATGTATTTTTGAAAAATAAAAACAATTTTTTTGTCTCTTTACTTCATTTGCATTTTATTAAACCTACAAATGTGTCAGATCATTTTGCCTGACCCTGTATTTACTCTATGAATACACGACAGGTACAGACGATTAGTGGCATTGTACCCATTTGTGTGGCTCGACCATCAGGAACGCATGATTGAAAGTAGTTTGTTTGATAGATATTACAAGCGCCTCCATCTTTCCTGAATGTGTTCCGGCCGCTGCCGCCCAACATCAACGTGCGTAGAAAGCTGTACCCTCAGTAACGATGCGTATGGAGATATCAACGAGTTACTTCCTTTCTAAATCTAGGATGATGCACTTGAAGAAAAGTTTGTACAGAAGACGAGACATTTCCAGTGGGTGTTGTCAAAGAGAATAAATCAGCTTAAAAATTTAAAATCAACTCTACGAGGTAAGTCTGGCAGGTGAGCTCACCTGAGGAGGTGGCAGCAGTAGACGCTGCAGACGACTGGCCGCCATCTTTGTTGCTGCTGCAGCTGCTCTCTAAGCCTTTGAGTTTGTTGGCAAGGGCGTCCGCTTCTAATGGGAATTAATAATATCGAATTAAAATTTGATTTAACATGATTTCAATTAAAAGATTGTATTTGGAAGCATGCTACAAAACAATGATGAAAATATCTGAATACGCACGGATGTGAGCGAAATTTTAGCATAAATTGCATAGGTTGAAATTACTGATCAGGAGTCGCTTAGAGCAATGTCTTTGATGCAATATTGTTGCATCAACTCATAAGAAACATACAACGATGCACGAAAAGGAATCCTGCTCTTGACTTAGCTTGTAATAAGAACAAAAGTAAGACCTCCTAGCCTATGACAACTAAGTTCGCTCAAATTGCACGTCCTTGTAACGCAAACTAAAACATTTTTCTCGAAGCGGATTCTGCTTAAGGGTTTTCGGTTGATGTTTTTTGTACAGGATGAGACAAAATACTCTCACACACTTGGTACGGCAACAAATATGAAATAAACGAAGAATGAAAAAAGCATTTTTTTGATGAGTTCAAATTGCATTATTAATGCTCGTAGAAAATTGAAACCCGTTTGTTCATTCTTTTCGGTGGTTTTTTATCAAACCTTCGAGTGCGTGAAAACAAGCAGCCACTCCCTGCAGTTCACACACACAAACACAAAGCACGGCATGGGCGTCAACTATAAACTCCACCTTCAGGAGGGCGGTGCCCTTGAAAACTGGAATGAACATTTCTCAGCTGCTCTCGAACCTGGAAAACCCACTCTACAGAGCTTGTGATTATTTATTCCGGCCTCGGAGGCGCGGTGCCTGGAAAAACGCATTGCACAGGTCATCCGGGTGAAACTCCTGCGTCAGTTGTGGGTACAGGCCTACAGCTCGAGACCGAGCTGTACAAACATGAGTATGTGTGCGCACCCATGCATGCTTAGCCAAATAATTCAGTCAGTCACACCCGACTGGCCGTCATTTGGAACTGTCTGTTATTGTGATACAAATCCAGGAACTGAGGTGTTATTCAGTCAAACACCAACCAGCAATTACCACAGGCTAGGCTTACGTCAACATGTACCTCTCGTAAAAAAATAGTTCAGCTACTGAAAAACATATTTTCGATCATCTTCCTCCTTTTTCAGCAGTGTCTCTTTTATACTCTGTTAACTTACAGTGCATGTAGTTCAATTTTCTAACGCAACACAAACATCAGGATCACTTGCAAAAAATAAATAAAATAAAAATCGCAGCCACACCATCGTCTTTCATGTCAACACTCGGAAGAAAAGGACTATTATATACTTATATGCTGCAGGAAAAGAAAGGTTTATGAGAGAAATACAAAGCGCAACGACGTTGTAGACGAAATCAGGTACAAGGTAATGACAGAATACACCGCGTACGTCTATCCTCCAGTTCCCAACGTACAAGAAGCTACGCACGTATACACAGCCAGGAACGGAAGCAACGCGCTACTACGGATAACATTAAAGAGTGAAGGTCAGCCAGATTTACTTGAAAAAAATACACACAAAAGCACACCATATCAAGAAGCCACATTAAGATGCTCGACAACCACATCAGATACAGTTACTGCGTAAATATACAAAGATCTGCAAAGAGAGACCACGAATAAAAAGAAGCAAATTGACCAGAAAAACAGTTTTGTAAGACTAAATTGTTACTACAAGAAATATATTTATAACACCCGAAGGAAATTGTATGATGGAGTATATGCTGAAACTCATTTCAACCATGAAAAATATTGGATGATGTGACAGTGAAAGGTCGGAAATGGATGTACATTATAAACAGAAAATACATTTTATCCTCGATCGCGTTATATTAAACGCAAAATGATCAACAATTAAACCGTTTGAAGACTTGACTCTTAAGAGATTTGAGCCTACAGAAAAAACTTTAGGACTTCTACCATTACATTTCAACTCGCCCGTCTCAAGGGCACTCTTCTCTGCATACTTACATAGTGCAAGAAATTAACGAGTGTTCTGTACCTAAATTAACGTGAGATCAACACGAAGTCGGACAGTTTTGGACAACTGAAAACTTTATACTCTTTGGAACTCGTTCAAACTGTGACTCAAAAAGGCAGTATATGTAAGATGCATGTAATTACTTTCTTTTCACCCTAAGAAGTAAATAGGCATTAGCTTGGCAAACATCGTTTAATCGTGGAAAACTTGGAATCGTTTAATCACATTTATACCCGTCCATTCCAAACGATTAGATTGGACAAACACAACGAGAGAAGAGATTTGAAACTCCGTATTTTTTTACGAAGATAAGGGAAACGTCAAGAATTGTGTAGACCTTACCAAACTGATGAGAAATGAAACGTCTCCCAGATGATCATTTTTCCAGTTAGGCGCCACTCTAGAATTTAATATTTTAGGAAGGCCAATGGGTTGGTAGTGCACTGTTAGTCACAAATCATGATAAATAGCGGAAGATAAAATTCAACAACATTGTGCTTTTAAGATGATGGATGCGCAAGAAGGGCGAATGAGGACGATGTCGCACTGTGCCGACGAACCTTTAACGTTTGGATTGAATAAACCAAACCCAATTACAGTAGCAGAAATGTTGTTCCGTTATTGAATTTATCGACCATGTGCCATTTTATGTAGTTCCTCAGCTCAGAAATTGTAAGCGTTAGCGACAGGAAGTTATTCGACGACAGTCGCCACACTAGAATGGACGAAAAATGCATCGTGGCACAGTACGACATCGCTGAGCAGGTGTCATCTCACCTAGAGCTCCTTGAGAAGTTGCAGCGGCTGTAGCAGCTTTGTCAGGCTGCTTGGCGCTTGCTAGATCATTAACAGAAGGACCCAAGTAGTGCGGCACCGACGAATCTTTGTGGAGGCTTTTCAAGAGCGAGTCCAGTCTGTCCTGGGCCGCTGATGTCGGGCTCAGAGTTGAAGCTGCATCGTCGAATTTTAGCCACGTGGACAGTTTGAGAAAATGCATCAAGGAAATGATCCGTTTGAAATTGCGATGCTCTGGGACAGGTTTCACGAGTACGGATACATCGATGGGCCAGAAAGAGATTTTTTTATCGTTCACCCAATGGTAACGAGATCTCCAGCGGGAATGTTGCCACCGAAAACGATGGTCAGGAACAAAAATATCAGATGAAACATGATGTAAACAAAATGTAATGCGATTGAATTCGTTATTTGAAGCGTAGACGAATCGAAGCAGTCTTGACCCAACGACATTCAGGAGCCGTTGCGAAGTATGTGCAGGCAAATCCACATCGAGTTTCAGACGATTTTCGAGAGAATGTTGAAGTCGGTCGAGTGGTAGGAGTTAGTGATGAGCCACCAGACGCAAGCAGGAGGGATGGTGGAGAGTGGAAAAGATGATGTAGTGAAATTAGCACAAATTTTGTACGAGACATTTAGAAATAAAATCTGAAAACCCCAAGCTTAAAGTCACTCCACCCGCTACACGTATAGCAGCACGCCAACAAATGACAGAGCACTGTATCGAGAGATGATCAAGTCCGTACTTCGGATTACGCCCAACAAGAGTGACTTAGAAACAGAATCGATGCAAGATCATAGTGCAAACCAAGGCTGCATCAGGATATTGTACGTCACCCTTCGCCACCACAATATTAACAGTTCACACTCCACCGCAACATTTGTGACTCACACTCCACCACAACATTTGTGACTCACACTCCACCGCAATATTTACGACTCACACTCCACCGCAACATTTACGACTCACACTCCACCACAACATTTGGGATTCACACTTTACACCCAAAATTCTTTCAGACGGCGGAGATTGTAAAAGTAATCGGTACGCACTGCAGACTGTATGATCTCTCTGGAGAAGGTGCAGGTCAGTAGTTACTCTATGTATGGAAAGTATGGTGATTATTGTCTTGTCACAGAGTTCAGTTTTGCAATGTTTAAAGAGTAGATAACGGAGAATCAAGAGAGTCGATGCATAAGCGATAGGGAATAAAGTCGGTGTGAAGAAAAAAAAGCACCGCGTGTAACTCGAGTACAGAACACACGAATCAAGTATGGTAGTTTTTATATTATATTTTACAGTACGTTTGAGAATGCAAAAAATCAAATTTGTGGTATGATAAACGGAATTCTGAATTAATTAGAATTCAGGATAAAAAAAATCGCAAAACGATGTGGCAAAATTAACGTCACACAAAAATTTGTACCGTAAAATTGCGCAACAAATGTCAATGGAATAATATTTTATGTACAATATGCAATCTTCTGTCCAGGTGGAACTCAAATAATGGAAATCAAATCACAAGTCAGCCGACTGTTTTTAAGTAAAGGGCATCAAGATTAACAATAGTTTCCTCAGGATTTCCAATGCTGACGTCGACGAGGAAATTTTGAGTGAAGCGAGCGGCAGCGATGTGGAGGGGAAGAGGGAGGGGGAGCCGAGACGAAGGGGGGGGGAGGCATAGGTGCAAACGAAATGTCGTGCTCCTGGTGCCAATGTAACGCACCAGGAAAAAAACTGTGCGTTTTTTGATAGCATTAAAGTTAAGAAAATTAAGAACAAGGAAGTTGATAGTTCCATGGAATATGAAAAGCAAATTTGAAAAGCTAACTCAAAGAAACTATGTTTGTCGATGATGAAAGGATGTGAGAATCGGCGTTTTTAAATTAATGATTAATGCGTGAAAGTGAGCGTGTCATCATAAGGATGTGCATTTCGTATTTCATTTCAACTGAAACGATGAACAAAATGATGGGTTTTGACCTGCCAGCGATTTCGTGGGAACCGGGGAAAATTTCCACTCATTTTATTTAATGCAAAGCGAACAGCACTGATAAATAAAATTCAGCATTTACAACCGAGTAACAGTCGTCCTACTCTGAGCATTGGCATGTCACGCAAGACTTCTCTTCCACTGTTAACCTCTTCCCCGGCAGAAGACGAATTAACTCATTTTCACCCAATTCGAGTTTTTCAACTTTGTTCGAGTTAACTGGTCAAAGGTTCGATTTTAAAGAAAAAATTTGACATGAACTTACTCGTCCTTCGTTGATGTCTCTCAGTACAGACCGACAGTTCGTGAGTGCACTCATACAACTCGAACACCTAAAATCGCATCAAAATAGTGCGTTTCCAGCAGAAAACCTGCCAGAGAAGGGCTGGAAGTTGCCGCAATTGAAGGGACGCTCTAACTTTTCAGCGCAGAAAGCCTTAGAGATTTTTGGAATAGAAGCAAATTTGTACGCAGAATTTTGACGGGGAAGTAGAAGTATTTTTTGTGGCATCGAATGCTTCTCGATTTGTTACTGCTGTTGCATGCACCCCAGGAGAAGACCGATTCTTCGCACTACTCTATTAATATACTCCGGTAAAAAAGCTAAAAATGAGGTGTTTTTCAAAACGGGCGGAGGTGTTCAGCAGCGCTTCCTGCACAGCATTAGGTCTTGTATTGGAATGAAGTGCCAACCCTTGCAATGAAATACCAAACCAAACAATGGTGAAATAATGTTGCCTGTCGTCTTCAAACCAAGAAACATTGATGTCACACGCAGATGGCTCCAATTAAGTCAGCTATCAATGTAGTGACGTGTATTAGTTGAGAAGGTCGACAGGAATGACTTCAGTGTTTGAATAACAGAAAAAGTTAAGAGGTTGAAGCGACAGTAAAACTAACGCAATAACAATCCTTTCCCAACCAACTCCCAATATCATCATAAAAAGAAGGCCCGAACAGTTTTTAAAAAAGGCCTAATTGCAAAGCTATATCTGAACTCCAGAAGAGGAAAAGCATTTGAGGCGGTTAGGCAAGCTATATATATGGATAGAACGTGAATAGACAAGAGCTCACCGACTTTTCAGGTCAGCGTTAGATCAAATAAAGAATTGGTCTCAGGTTTCAATTTTCGTTTCCACTCGGTTAGTCCTTTTCCGAATTCGAGTCGGAAGAGGCAACCAGGAACGTTAAATTCGCTGAGTGCACGAGGAAGTCAAGCCTCAAATCTTACACTCTCTCAATAAGAGATGGTTGATTCCATCGCGACAGACCACGCCTTGATTTACAACGTGGGATGATCAGATCATCGAAAAGGACCCAAGCCGTTTCCGGCATCGTATGAACGAAATCGCCAAACGTTCGAAATAAAGATTTTATTGAATACACCTTTCCCATTCTGAGGTAATGAAAGCGATGTTATCCTGCTGGAGTGTGCCATATTTTTCTCCAATCTTATAATAATGGTCATTACATTTTGGCGATTGTTTTCAAAGCTAAAAAGCGAAACTTTTTCTCGAAAACCAACCATAGAAAATTGCGTTACATTCACTAACAATCCAACGTAATTTATCATCTTTCACATTTCCAGAATTAATAATGAAAGTACCAAGGTACCGTCATTTTTTAGTCTTGTGGCTCATTTTGCGTAATTCTGGCAGCTTAATGCTTAACGAGCTGCGTAAGACAAATCAATCATCAAATAAGAGCTGTAGACCAAAAAACTCTGAAGGGTTTCGAGTACCCAAATGCCCGCTGAGTCCCATGGTATCACATGGTTTGAAACAAGCTCTTTCTAGAGACAACGTTTCCTTGTATTATACTCGAAATTGGTTTCTCGTGTCTCAAAATAATTCAGATGACACACTACCAACAGACTTCAGTCTATAGTCCCTATCTAACACTGTTTCGTTCTGTTAGTATGGAATTCTTCAGTTGGGTGTAGATTGATAATTATTGGTAGCACAGTGTGTTTTTTGGACGATACGGTGATTGAAACCGCATGATTGCGAACGAAAAAGCAGGTCCCAACTCGTATCATCAAACGAGTATGAATGACAAGACAAGAGTTGAACGAAAGCTAGCCAGAAAATACAGACATGCGCAAAAAAATTAACCATTTACTACGGTGATGCGCAAACCTGCAATGAGAGCGCGGATTTGCGTACAGACGAAAACGAATTCTGCACAGTTAAGAGCTCGTAATTCACAGATGGAATATGATGTACTAACAGATAAGGCGAAAGTTATTAGTTGAAAAATCAATTACTTTTGCAGGAGGGCTACACGCCCCCCTCGACGCTTGTCTCGACCTCCTCCTTAGTCGACTGTAGCACGAAAAGTCGAAAAAGAACTCACCGGTTTTAAAGCTGGCTTTGAGCTCAAATTACTACAATGCGAATTCCCGTGAATAGTTTTACTAGCCATTAAGACATCCTCGTAATATGACGATGGATGCTTCAAAGCGTCTTTTTCACTGTCACGGCTGGTCCCACTATCGTGCCCCGATGACGACGAGACGCCATCATAACGTATTTCATTTTTACCGAGCTCCAGCGCTCTCATAACGTTGATGTTGTTCGCAAAGGCCTCAGCGTTCGCACTGTTAATCACATTAAAATCCTCGTATTTAGAACTTTGTCTGAGACAAGACCCAAAGCTTCTGCCGACTTCAACTGAGACAGAAGACGACGAAGGATGAGGTAACACAAGCGAGTCTGCGTAATTGTAAAATGAAGCAATTTCATCTACGCTAGTGGGCACACGAGCGCGTCTTTCACCTGTATGCGAGCCTTGAGTTCGAGTAATCGACCGAATTACTGAAGAGACTGGTCTTGCAACGGACGCAAATCTTGAGAGAGAGACTACACGCTGCGTCAAATTGTAATCGCTTTTTGAGCTACTCGAAGTTTTATCAGAATACGCGTATGATTTAGAGTCTAGTGAACCGGAAAACGATTTCGATAAATGAGATTTGGAAGGACTGACCGACGTCTTGCAATATGACGATGATGCTACCATTGAAGGGTTAAATTTAGACGGCAAAATTATTGTGACTTCAGGAGCAGTTAAGCGAGTGGAAGGACGGCGAGAGAGTGCTGTAGAATTTCTAGGGGGCGAAACAATGCATGGTTTGGCTGAGGCCACATTCGAATTATTAGAAACATCGGCATTGATATTACTAAAATCTCGGCTATTGTTGGTAAATTTATTTTCAGATGAAACTGTGAAGGTTTTATCTGAAGTTGTTTTTCCGGGGCTCAAGAAGGGATTGGATGAAAGAGTGCTGGATTGAGGAAGGCGATGCTCTGGTTCGCAAGAGACGAGAAAATTTTCAGATGGGGGGGCTGGTGACTGCGGTGTGATCGATAATGTGCAAATGGAACCCGGCGCGAAAGACGATGAAGTTGAAATGCATGACTTTTGGGTAGAATCATAATAAGGCACGTACGTCGACGAAACCAAAAATGAAGACCCATTGAATGAAGTTTTTACAGGACTCGCAGGGGACATGCAACTCGAATAAGAATGCGGGGATGATATAACAACATGATGGCTCTGAGGTAGTTGTTCTAAGGGGCTAGACCCAATTGAAGAAGACAGAGAAGGAACAGGAATTTCACTGGTCAATTTTTCTTGGGTTGTAAGTGGCACTGAAGAGGACATGTTCAGAGCTGTAGTATTAGCAACTGAAGACAATACACGAGTACTCGTAAAATCTGATGACGTACCAGAGCGTGTCTGCGTTGATTCACGAGATAAACGTGTTATGTTTACATTAGGCGTCGTCGTAAGATTGTTACAGCATGCGTTAAAGAATTTATCAGCATTCAAAGAAACCGAACTAGCAAGGTTATCATCGGTCTCATTCGAGGTACAGTCTCCAAGACGCTGATCACTAACGACTGCAGGCACTTTCGATGCATTACTCATTCTAGCGGGACCGAATCCGTGTTCGGCACCAGAGCCCTGCGTAGTATAACTTGAAGGAACCAGAGTTGTTTTAGATGCAGAAGGCTGTGCTGGGTAAGAAAGAGAAGCCAATTGTTCAAAGCAAGCAGAAACCATAGCGGCAGAAGAGACAGGTACCGCAGCTGTAGAAGACACAGATACCATGGTTGCAGGAATAGAAGGAAATTTACTTCCAGGAAGAGGCTTTGCATAAAAAGAAGAGACTCTGCAATCAACTGGAGGTCCACAAGAAGGAGTAACTTTACTAGGAGAAGTTCTATTTGTGGGAAGTGTTGAAGGAAAAGAGACCTGGGTTAATGTATTGTTATCAGAATGAGGAGTAGAGAATAGAAAAGGATTATTTTTGCCTGAAATGGAGGGGTAAGAAGGGTTGGAAATATTTTCATTGAGAAATGGATTTAAAGAAGTACCAGTAGTACTACAAGGTTGAGGGGAATTGGCGAATCGTGAAGACGGGCGTCCCTTGCAAATTGACGCACAAGATGGAGACGACGCGGTGGTAGAGGTACACAAAGGCGACATGTTAGGATGCGAGCGACACTGAACATAAGAAGTGGTAGAGGAAGAAGACGAAAACGAAGTGGACAAATGAGAAGGAGCACTATAAAAAGAAGGAGAAGAAAAATTACGGGATAAAGAAGAAACACAAGACAATGGAACACACGAAGAACGAGCATGGGAGGAAGAAAGCACTGAAGAGGAATGAGGAAAAGTAAGAAAGGAACACGAAGTTGTCAACGAGGAAACGGAAGTGGAGGAAGGCATAAAAAGGCAAGTTGGCGTAGAAAACAAGGAGAAGGGCGTAGATGAAGCAGCAGAAGCAATGGTAGAAACAGAAGAAGAAGAAGAAGAAGCTACTGAAGAAGAAGAGGAGACTACTGAGTAAGAGGCACAGACTACAGAAGAAGCAGAGGAGGCAGGCCGCAAAGAGCCCCTAGTAGAGTGCGCTCCCTTACCGCCCGGTGCAGAAGAGTAATTTACGGTGCCGTGCCCCGTAACCCCCGCAGCCGCCATAGAGGAGGGAGCAATGCCCCCCGTGGGGGAGTGAGAGGGAGTGGGGATTTTGAGGGCAGCAGAGTTCGAGGGGGCGTTAGAAGATTTCATGATTATGTTGTTGTTGGAGACGGCGGTATCGGTGGGAGTGAGTGTGGTGGGGATGGTGTCATCAATGGCGGTGGAGACGGCGGTGTTGGATGGGGGCAGGTCGCTCGTCACGTCCACAGTATCGTCATTGGGAGGCAAAGTTGTGGTGCCTGCAATGTCAAAAATGGAACTGTGCAGCCAAATAAAATTAAAAGTGCGCTGAGATATACTAAAAAGGGGCCAGAAGAAATGAAAAACGAAATGATCGAAGGCTGCTGACTTGTAGAGCAAAGAATGCTTAAAACCTAAAAAAAAACAAGGAAAAATAAACAAAAACTTAGCCTTAACAATGAAGCTGTTAAGTTTAGGAGTGAAACGAAAACAAATGCTGTAAAGGGGAAAAATTTAAGGATTTGAATAAGCAATCGTCAGACCATGGCTCACCAACATAAAAGAAAACATAACGATATTCACTAAAATTACGTCAATAATCAAACCATAAGCCGGGAAAATTTATTATAGAAACTAAACCAACAAAAAACCTTTCTAGGTAAAAAGAAATTTTTCTGCAATAATAAAGCAACAGGAATCTAATCATGAATTTAAAATATTTACCAAAAAATAAATCCGTCCCTACGTTAGTGGAGTAACTGCAGTTTGAGGGCATGGAAGCATGGAAGCAGACGAGAGAGTGTGGGAGGTGCTGTGTGGTTTTGGGCAAAGCAGTGAGAAGCCGAATCTGACTTTGGGGAAATTTCCAAAGTTACTCAATTGAAGTAAAACATGCACTTTTTGCTAAGAATGATGCGAAAATAACCTTTGGACAGAGTTGTTGTTGCTGTTCCTCAGTCTCTGGAACACAAGAAAGCAGCACGAAGTGTACCTAAACGCAACTTTTCTCCCCAAAGCACCCGTGTTTGGGTTGTGTTTTGCAGCACCTTTAATAGGTGTGGAACTACTTGATTGAGGAAGAGTATCACCTTCTTGAAATACGTGCCCCTGGCCTGTCGCGAGTGTAGCGACTGCAGCGGAAGGGCATTATCTGGACGTAGCGTGAAGAGCGTTCATGTGAGCTACCGAACTCATGCACAAATCGTGAATGAAGTGGATGATGAGTGTCCTATGTGTGAGAGTTAATTCGGATAAGTTTGCGTGACGCATTCTGTGTTTTGTTTTTATATTGTGACGGAAAAACGTATACTGAAAGAAGAAAATGCCAGGGTTTCTTGTGACGTTCTTCAAGTCAATGGAATGGATGACAGTTCATGTGAAAAAGCAGATACCTTTTGGAGATGACGCAGCTCTAGCAGACGATCCGAGAAATATTTGCAGACACAAAGAACTGAATTAATGAGAGAGGACATAAAATGATTAAGATGTTAATACGAGTTTGAGTCAGTATCCTGGTAATGATGAGGATGAAGAAACTGGATGTGAGAATAAATCGAAAGATAATGCAAGAAATAGCCTATATTTGAGATTCTTATGATCGAGTAACTGAATGGTCTACTAAAACAAACCAGTCGAAGCCAGCATGAAAAATCTTGATAATAAATGCAAGTCCCAAGCGATGAGCATGTAGGCAAAGAAAAATTTCCTGTGACTGCGATTGTAACAGCCGTGTTTCACAATGAGGAAATTTGAGAATTTCAGTGAAGAATAGAAATGAAATTCTAAACATATGGAAATGAGATGTACAAGAAGCGTGCAAGGGATGACGCTAGACAAATGGGAACGTGCGCTGGGCGGCGACCTGTCTGGTAGTGTAGAGTGAAGATCACGAACAAAGTTTTCGGGCCTAAGGGATGAATAGCGGGCAGCGTCAGGCTAAGAAACAGATGAGGTCTGCCGTGGGAAATAAACATGCTAAGCGTAAGTCGATTCCGATATGGAGAGATAACGAGATCGAGAGTCCATATGAGGCTCCTAAAATCATACGGCACAGAGCGCCATACAAAGCGAAAAAGAGTTATGCATACCACTGTCACCCCAAACCTTCCTCTGTTTGGAGAGTGAGTCGTAGGTACAGAAATATAGTTGTACAATAGTCGAAAATCAACGCAAGTCGAGGTGACCCACACCTCTACGCCTCACTGCTTAGATCATGAAACTTTGCTGCCGTTTTCTGACGTTTTTAAAAAACGGAGCTTGGTACCGTAGGATTCTAGGGGTCTTGTGTGTAAATAGAGATGGGAGTGTTCAAAATATATGGCACAGCAGAAGAGGTTTAATGAGTGCTTCTAGAGACCCTTGGCGAGTGGGAGGGAAGCCCGTGTCGAGTGGGAGGGAAGCCCGTGTCGAGTGGGAGATAAACTCGTGTCGACCGCTTCATTAAGATAATTTTTTCGAAACTTCACCGTTTCGGGATAGAGGTTTTGAGGAGAATTAGGTTTATTTAGATTACCGTTCACTTCCAACCCTTTAACGACCAAACTATTTTGACAGTAAGGCTACATTTAGCTTCATCCAAGGAACTTTTGATCAAAAACAAATTCGATGATCAAAACTAACTCCAGATATAGACTTGAAATTCTTATGCAAATAAGTTCCCCAAATGTTAAACAAAATTCGAAATTTAGCCCCGCTGCCCAACACAACAAATCAGAGCAAAGGTGCCTGACAAAGCACGCTGCTGACCTGCAGTGCCGGCCTCGGAGTCGGCCCTGCGGAGTCGGTGCTTCTCCCTGAGGACGTGACTCTGACGCCGTGCGAACCTCTGGCTGGGGCGCCTCTCGAACTGGCAGGTGCGCCGCGTGCGCTGCGTCAGCGTGTTCTGGAACTCAGTCCGGCCGCTGCAACATCGGGCGCAAAAGCATCATGGAAAATCGAGGGGTGAAATGCGCGTTGCAAACTCCGTAGACTTATGTGACTTTTACAAATGATTGTGGATGATTTTTAGTCGATCCCTCACGTAAAAATGATCAGGTGAATTTCTGCATTAAGGAATTATTTTATGAATAAATTTTTCGGAGCACGAAGATTTCATCATCAGTACTGCCAGTTGAAGGAAATTTAGAATGTCAAAATCACCCAACAGAAACTTATGTAGAAGAAGTAACCCAAGTTTGACAAATGGAAGTCATGAAAGAAAACATCCTTCCAATGTTACTAATTACCGCACAATCATACCCATACAACCTACCACATATCTGCGCAGATTTCCAGGGTTTAGCTTGAATTAGGTTGAAACACACAAATAGAAAACAATCGAATTTACGAGCTTTTTGATGATATTTGTCGATGCACAGAGACAGCAAGAAAATTAAACCACAATACGGAAAATATGGGAGTAATCGATCACTGTCTCCTACAACGATCGTTATTGACTTTGCGGTGGGAAGCTATGAGTGTTGCCAAGTGATCAAGATATTCTGGATGGTTGGAAATACCGAGGTAATAAGAACTAGAGGGTAGAGAAGCTCGTTCGAAATTTATGAAACAATACAATTGAAACGAAAAAAGTTAGCTTCAACGCAAACTTCCCAAGATGATACATTATCGAATGGTAATCTCACCTGTATCTGAACCTGGAGCCCATCCTGAAAAAGTTCTGTCGACTGGACGGATGCTTCGTGTTCACTTTGAGGCGGAAGAAAGAGTGGTGCTCGACGGCACACTTCCACAGGTGCTTGCACGCCTTCTCGTTGTGGAGCCTGAAATTCAGTAGCTCTAATAACATGTCGTGAGGGCAGTGAGGAATAAAGAGGGCGTTGCCAACACCCTTTGAACTCGAAATTAACTTGTGAAGTCGAAAATTCCGTAGCTCTGATTATAATCAGTGGAGGAATTTTCGAGTAAATAATTATTTGCCACAATGAGTGCAGAAGGAATGACGAAAACGTTGCCAACCATAAAAGGATCAACTCATTTTTGAAATTAAGTGCCGAGAACCATAAAGTTGTATATGCCACCGCCAAAAATTAATTCAGAGTTGTAGAGATACACACAAGCCACGATTTTTTTTATTTGAACACGAATATTTTGAGGGCCAAGGCTTTCATATAATACTCAGTTGAAATCAATATCATAGTTGGAAGCGGAGTTATAGTTCACAGAATCCAGGATTGATTAAATCGTTTAAAAATAATGGCATGCACAACCATATGTTTTTCGGCGCCTCAAATGAACGCAACGTTGCGTGAACCGCATTTTACATTTTATGCACTTGTGAGCGTGTTCACCCTAGTTCTGAACGAAACAAGACGAATTTTAAGACTAAATTCAATGACTGAAGCGCGAAAAGTTCCTAATAGGGGTTCTCCTGGGGTGATAAACTAAAAATATTGAACAGTGAAAGGGAAAAATGGTTATTCAACGTTGATGACCATGTATTTTCTTGCGCCCATCTCAAGTTAAAGACTTTACACAAAATGGTAGGAGTAGAAAATTTGCAAACTTTTGAATAACCTGAGCCCTCCTACTTTCTTAAACCTGCCTACAACCTATGCAATCTATTTGCTATATTTTATCTTAACCCAAGATCGTTTGAAAAATTCAACCGTCTCAAGGCCTCTCGGTATTAACTCGATAAAATTCTCAGAAAACCCTCGTGCAAACTCAAAAGATAAAAGTGGCGAAATTTATCTTTCTTTCACTCATTACTTCCCCTTCCGGTGACTGATTCTCACCTGAAGACGAAGGTGAAGCCTTGTTCTCTTTGATCATCGTCATCTTCGACCACGACGAGCGTCAACTTCTTTTTCTTGAAGTCAAGCCGTGTGATCTTCGGCCAGAAGAAGAGGCCAATTTTCTGGTCGTCCTCGAAAACCAGTATGCCGGTGGGCGTCAGGCCCAAGCGGTACTCGCATGCATCTTTACCCTGCAACGAGACAAATTTGTTATTTAATTGCAAATAATATTCATGAGGGACATTCGCACGTCATTTGTGAAGTGCTCCCGCAGTATTAAACTCGTCCTCGAAACCAACCTCGATGGCAAGTGTCAGCCATGCTGAAGGAGCATGGAGGTGGAGGAACTTCAAGTAACGATGTTTCAAGGGAACATTGCAAGTTAGGCACCGAAGACACGACCCAAATTCAAAAATTTATACATGATTAAAAGTTCGAAAAATCCACGTGGAATGCTTTTGAACACCAAACTGAGAGAGGTGTATAACAGAAACAAAATGTTCATATTTTAACCGTAAACGGATCAAACTATTTTTTTAAATCAACTAAATATTGCGAGTGTAGTCTTTCCCGTTTACATACATGTGTGCATATTCACTCTAGATTTGAGCGAAATAATAAATATTCAAGATTAACTCTATTGTTCACTTCTACGCCCATGTTTCTTGACAGTGGTCCTAATATGACTAAAAGATAAGGCCATATGAAAGCATTTATTATCCCTTGAAGCATCTCTAAAGTTGACAGATTAGATTTTCAGGTAATTATTTAGTGTGAAGCTTCCATTCACATGAAATGTGATCGCAAGAGAGCGAAGAGAAGAGACTATTTAGTATAGACTAAATAAAACGGGGAATCTATGCTTCCCATATCTCGAACAGGATTCCCTGCGCATAGAAACAAGTTAAAAATGATGAGGAAGAAAAAACAAATGAAAGATAGCAAAGAAAGTGTGAAAATTGAAGAGAGTAAAGTGGGCACGAAAGACAGAGGTCCTGAAGGCTTATATATAGCTGAAGTAACCAAAAAGGACCTCCCTCCCATCCCTAATACCCCCTTGGGGCCGACTACGTCCACAGCATACGACAGACAGCCCTAACCCTATTGCCCATCCAATGCCCTCTGGGCGCTTGAAAGGGGACAATGCTGCCTAGCTCCAGCCGAAAAATTCATAGATGCTCTCATGAGAATCAATTTTATTTTGATGCTGAAATTTTAGTACTGACATTAAATAAACAAAATCCATGGAAGTAGGCTGTTTTAACAGATTTTTAAATACATAGTTTAAAATGCATTGAAATTATTCTACAAAGCATTTAAGCTAAAAAAATTACAAGAAACACCCTTTAAGAGGCACAAGAATTACAAAATTCCCTAGCAAATCTCAACATTACGACTTTAAGACATTTAAAGTTTTTATTGAAGAAGAGGGTTACCAGATCACAGAGCTTCTAAATTTTGTCATCCTTAGAAGCAGAGAGATCGAGACATTTACTACAGCAGCCACAGAAGGCAGAAAGATCGAGACATTTACTACAGCAGCCACAGAAGGCAGAGAGATCGAGACGTTCACCGAGACAGCCACAGAAGATGAGCACAAACACTTACCAGCACGATGTGCATGTCCACCCCGTACATCTCCAGACCCTTGGCCTTGTTCAGGAAGTTGTTCTCGGCTTGAGCTGGAGTTAGACCCCTGGAGAAAGTAAATGAAAATAGACCTTTCCAACGTATGATCCGAATGCTATGGCTGCATTTACTCAGTTGTTGCATTTGAAGATAAAGCACGTGAGCCCTACGGATTAATTTTCAAGCTTCAATTTGTTTTCATGAATATAATTTGACCAACTACCAGAGTATTGTATTGAATAGAACTTTCAACGAGTATTAAAGGATACTTCATTTAAATCAAAACAAAAGGAAATGGTCAATATCTAAAAGTTTCCCTACTTAGTCATGAACCCTTGTGCATGGCAAACAAACACACTTGACGATTCCCAAATAATTTACATACAATCTCACCCCCCACAGAGCGCTAGATTGGTTCCAGTAAACAACCGCTCCATCTTCTTATTTACTTCTTATTACACGGTCTATTAGCTTCTAATAACACACACATTTTCGGTGCATTTGATGCTCGCTCTAGTTCACCCCGCTCTATGCGGAGGACGACTGTAGTGTTCTTGTTTGGTATAACCAACAGGCGCTTTTTTCAAGGGCAACTGTACATAGAAACTAACATCGCACGAGCTCAAACCAAAACTACCTCTGGAAGCTCAGCATGCCCAATACGGCCCCAGTTTCAACACAAGATGTTCAAACCAACCCTTCATAAGATCACCTCCAATTAAAGCACCTACTTGAGCTCCTTGAACTTCTCGAGCGTGTGCTCCTCCATCTCCTCCGTCTGCTGTGGGTAGAAACGAAACTCGGAGACGAAGCCGGGTGTGTGTTCGTCGGGGTCGAAATCGCCCAGTTCAGCTGCACAGCAACGCTAAACGTTAACCGACAGAATGATTTTTGCAACGAGACTGAATTTAACTGGGTACTGAAATATAACTGCAGTCTTATGTACAGATGCGATAAGACAGCCTTTAGACTTGTAGAAACGAAAAATAAGCAGCAGCCTTATGAAATGAGCCCGCGTAAACCCACGGGTATTAACAGTGCAGGGTTCACGGCGCGGACTCGGCTTTACATCTTAAACGTTTGTTGTAACAAAATAAGATGAACGCGAGAAGAGAAACGCTAGCTGAAGGTAACTTTATGATTGGAAACACGGCAATTGAAACGATGTAATTAGCCCTGATGCACATCGATATTCAATTTGTGACATTAGACAGTCGGAGTAAACGAATATACATGGAAAACCTTCAACGTAATACTTTGAAACATTTAAAACATTCGAATAATCCTTCTCTAGTATATAGAGTAGTTGACTATAAAGACTTTTTACGAGGCAGTCTCTTCGTAATTTTGCCATTGCCTTCTGGCCAGTCGTAATAACCAGTTAAGACGTACGGTGGACGCATACAAGACTCTGGCCTAAATTTAAATTACGTGTGTGGTACAGTGTACTTGATGACAGTATTTGATAACCCATTCCCAGCATCCTAGACGCTCGAAGTTCTCATACTGAGAACAACACCTCCACATTTACCCAAGAGCTCTTTTCCTTTCCTTTTCTTCCCTTTCCATTCCCAGACCCAAGACTTACATTGCAGGGTGAGGGCGAACAGCTCCACAGCAGTTTCGTAGGGGCACTCCAGCTTGCCGCTATAGATGTCGTGTTTGAGTTGCAGGAAGAACTGGTACCTGGAACCATCACAGACGTGAGAGCAGGCGTAAAAACTGCTTAAATTGAGTCATAGTTTGATGAAATGAACACAGATGAACGATGTTGTAATATATGCAAACAAAATGGCTTCAACTAAGTCATAATTTGAGACAATATATATCATCGCAGAAGAACCTGGCTTAAGAGGAAGGAAATCTGATAAATTATAAATGAATAAATGGAAAAAATGTATTGCTTATTATACCATATAGAGAAACTGCCTAATTGCGAAATTTTCTAAATGTTTTAAGTAAACGTAAGCATGATTCAGCGAGTGTCGTGAATTAAATGCGACTTGTAACTCTTCGTTTGCCAGTATTGTGAGCCTCGACTCCAGAGTAGGCAGCACCTCACCATGTACAACAGGAGTTGTTCACGCTATGTAAAAGCGACCTTGAAGTCGAAAGTTCAAGTCCTCAGTTTAATTAATTCCAGATGATTAATCCACATCGTGTGACATGCAAAGAGCTTCAAGCCATAGGATGCAGTGGGCTCAGCGCTGCCTTCAGCGCGGCTAGGGAAGAATAAATTACCCGTGACGAAGGTGCCACAGCGCCTGTAAATTACTTGCAAAAAGCAATTCTTCCGTAACGGGACGAAACAAACGAACAGGAGGCCTTGTCAATAACTATAAACAGAGGTGGGCAGCGCTACTTTGAAATGTAGCGGCCGCTCCATTTCAAAGTAGCGCTGCCCAGCTCTGACTATAAAGAATATTTAATGGTAAAATAAAATTATAACTGAGGTAAAGAAAACCGTATTACACAGTCCTTAACAACTCTTGAGAAAACTTTTCTCTTTATGGAACGCAACGGCGTTATTATTGGTGCTTTAGCACTCTCAAGTGAAAAATATTCACCTGGTACGTTGAACATCTGAATAAAGTAAGACAAACTCACCTCGTCAGTTCCTCTCGTAAACTGTTAGGCTCCGATGAGTAAAATTTGACCCGGAATTTAAAGCAGTACGGGAATCCGACTGTTGAAAAAAAGCCAACGCCGCGTTAGTGAAGGAAATCCGCTGCACAGCGTCGAGTAAGACACGAGAGTTCAAAGCACTTCCGTGATTCTTCGAAGCAATCAAACTTACATACAAAATTATAGATGTTGCTCCAACATTGTATCAAGAACGACATACCCTTCTTTATGCTGGCAGATAGAGATTTGTGGACATGAAATATTTACAGTGAAATGAGGAAATTGTTTCCTGCTGAAGTGCACAGAATAAATGAAGCAACGCGTTTGCAAGAAATCAGGAAGTTGAAAAAATGTTATACACACATAAGCGAGTTTTACTCTTCCTGTTAGATTTTCGCATATCGTTCGGTTATCATACATAAGAAATTCCATAGCATTCTAATAGATCATTTATTATATTTAATAAATAATTAAACCAACTGATTACTTTTGAAATGGACAGTAGAATGTACACATTCCAGTACTTTTTTAATCCGAATAAGTGGCCTTCAAACTCAAGGTAATGCTTTTTACTTCACATTATCTTTTTGAGCACCGACGCAGTGACTGTAATTACCACCTTTACTTTGAAAGCGTAGAATAATAACCATGCACTAGACCCCTCCTTAGATCACGTTAGCTGCTTTAGCTACCACCATCACACTCGAGCTACCACCATCACACCCCCACACTCGAGCTACCGCCACCACACTCCAGCTACCACCACCACACTCCAGCTACCACCATCACACTCCAGCTACCACCATCACACTCCAGCTACCACCATCACACTCCAGCCACCACCATCA
>VOMN01005570.1:0-36197 GCA_014899125.1 Orchestia grillus | reverse complement strand
TTAGGGCTCTCAGCTTTTTAAGTAGGATTCCATGGTCCACCCTGTCGAAGGCTTTTACGGAGTCTAGGTTTTCCACTACCACAGAATTCCTTCTCCCTAGTGCTTCGGTTATCATCCTTTGGGGTTCGAGGAGCTGTGAGAGACATGACTTCCCTTTCCGAAAACCATGATTCATTAACTGTTATTGGTTTCCGAAATAATACACAAAAAATTATTTTCTTACTCGGAATAAATCCATGAACGTCAAATTAGTCGAAAGTCAAATTCAACGACGTTCTCAGTTTCCACAGTTAAGAGGAATCGCTTTGAGAGCTCGGAATTCAGGTCAATGCAATGAGCGGTTCGAGCTCAAAGTTAGTCGGGAAAAACTCTCTTGCAATTCCACAATTTAATTTTGAAAGCTGGGAGAGAGAAAGTTCCCGCCGGGTGTACGAGATGTATTATTAAATTCTGATTAAACAGTTTTATGGTTGCAGTGTTATTTGTTCATAGAAGTATGAGTTGCGTTTGTTACATTTAGATATGCTTTCACCATAATTCCATAAAATATTGATGACAATAATATCGCTAATGTTACTAGAACCATCATTGTTTTTGGTTTCATAATTTTGATTTATTTATAGCAGTTTTTAAGTCATTTGTAATGTCAACCAACGTATAAAATTAGATCCCAATAATGCTCACTTTTGTTAATCATTCTCATCAGTTTTCGTCTTCAGCGAAAATATAGAACTTGTGCTGCTCTTATTCATTACACACTTTACATTTATTGTCTGTTTTGTCAGTCACAGCATTGCAATTAGGTTTCCTCGCCGTTTATCGTCCTTGCACTGTGTAACAGGGTAGCTGACTATCAAATGCAAGGTTAGTTTTTAAATTTTCATTTGTGAAAAGTATAGAATAAATAGATAAAATGTAAAGCACTTTGAGAATTACCATCACAATAATTATGAAGTTAGCCGCGTAAGAGCTACTGGAATTTATTTCTCAGTCGATTAAGCTTATATTGCAGCATTGGGAATTATTCGTACATTTGTATCAATCAATGATATAACTACCAGTACACCGTATGCCTGAATTACAACTGCGTACATTAATGTTATAGCTGCCAGTACACCGTACGCTTGAATAACAACTGCGAGCATTAATGTTACAGCTGTCAGTACACCGAACGCTTGAATATTACAACTGCGTGCATTAATGTTATAGCTGTCAGTACACCGTACGCTTGAATTACAACTGCAATCATTAATGTTACAACTACCACTTCACCGTACGCTTGAATTACAACTGCGAGCATTAATGTTATAGCTGTCAGTGACTTCAGAGCAAAGGCAGATGTGTAAGTCAAGCAGACACATCCGTGCTGGCTGACCTACATACTTCGTCCATGATATGACTAGAGAAAGAAATTAGAGAATGAAAATTGCTTTCCTCTTATTTCAGTTTGATTGCAGATTCTCGTCTATAAAGTAGGACTCTGAAAAATAGTTAAGTTGTTGACTGTCGTCACGGAGGAGTATTGCGTTTTTATCATTCACTGTTGTTCATTTACTCGTTTCTATCTACAAAAACTGAACCTTTTATTGCATTTCCTTTTATAATTTCTTGTACACATTTATTGGTATTCTAAATAATAACTGATTTTCACTTCTGGCATTTTTTCCTCGCATGCGCTATATTTACATCAGGGTAGTTTCTTCAGCGTTTCTTTTTGTAATTTTGTTGATCAGTATACAGACGAATTCTTTGAAATTAATTCCCCGAAACGAATAAATTAACAAATGGCGAATATTCAGAGGCAAACTTTGGGAAACCGAATTGATTAATAACCTACGGATGAACTTCAAATTTTATGTTACCTGATAAATATTACTCTTGAAAATATAGGCAAATTATTTTAGGACTACAATCCCTCAGTGATATACATATGCCTTCCTAAGTTTAACAAATGGATTGTGCCATAGCCGGAAAAATTTGTGAGATGTCTCTCAAGGGTACACTTACTCACATGCAAAAGAAGGTCGTACGCACATGGGTCATCAACAGATTCAACGCCTATGTCATAATTCTTTCGACTTTTCAGTCATTTTCCAACTAGCTTATCATTATAATGATGATGCATCTGTTCAACTTCGCTACAGTAGATATTTAAGTTTTTAAGATAACTGAAAAAGCCATGTTTTGGACCTTGATTCCTTTTATGTTTTTCTAGTAGTTTTTAAATGGAACACATTCATCCAAAAATATGAGTGACGCATGTGTTTTAACGATATCATTTTCTCTAGAATTGTCACTAATGACGCAAATCTGTCGTAAGTCCGAGTGACTAGCAAGAAGCGTATGCAAAGCAAATTTACGACGCACGCTGCCATTTGCTGTGCAACTAATTTTAAGCTGAAATAAAACCTTAGTGTTCAACCCGATGTTAGGTTAATGGAATTAACTATATAACGACGCACTCTATTCTTTGCTGAGCGACTAATTTACAGTGGAGTAAAACCTTGATATTCAACACGATGTTAGGTTAATGGAATTAACGGAGAATATATAAGCTCAGAATTTATAAAGATTAGGTATGCATGAAGCAATTTTAGAGACATGAAGTGGAAGCGTGGGAGCCTCTATGCTTTTTCAACCATGAATGTGCCTTGATATCCCAAATAGCTTTTCAAATCAAATAAGTTATTCGATAAAAATTTCAATGTGTTCTTGTGAGTAAAGTTTCGTGACTTTTTTCAAGTATCAAACCCGAGCACATATTGTCTAGCTGTCCATAAAATGTGAAGGTCATTTTTTTCGACAGGCTCATGGAACTCAAATGTTTCGCCGGCTCCACATTTCGTCTCACTTTTCGGTAAGAAGGAGTGCGAGCTCGGCGCTGGCTTGCTTCCTTTTGCAAGAAAAGAAGCGTCGTATTATGAGAACCAACAAGCTCTGTTGGGTCTCATATTAAAGCAATATTTGAACTGTAGCTCCTCTGATCGGACGACTGAATTTGAACCCTGAATTTCAAAGGTCTTTATAGCAGTAAATTTGCACGGTGATAATCTGAAGATTCTCCAGCCGGAAAATGTTCGATAAAGAAAAGAAATTATATTCCTCGAATGTTAGAAACGCTTGGTAAATTTCTGGGCGGTACTTTTTAAAACAATATTTTTTGTTCGTTTACTTTAGCTGGACTTAAGTAAAAGTCCCCTAAGCATCTTTTTTAAACATTAAATTATGATAATGAAATCACAAACGAGGGCTAGGTTTCAACCAAAATTGGACTCGTAACATACTTTGTGAAGGTGTCACCTGACAATTGACAATTTAGGAGAAGTGCAGAAGGCTGGCTTGTTTTTGGTGGCACGAAACTCAAATCTCAAGTGAGAGAGAAAAAAAAGCTCATTTTCGGAGACATACACATTCCTCTCATAGGGTACAATGTGCTTAAAGTGTAAACAGTTTTTCCAAATAATAAAAATCCATGTACGACTATAAATAACTATTTTAAACGAACAACGCTACCTCAATAATTACATTCCTATTGAATTCAAGCAAAAGTGATATCGCTAGCTGCCACATAAAATGTACGGTTATTTATCACAATGATGCTCAGACTAATTGGCCCTTCACACGATGAGCCTGGGTCTGGAGACAGTGTCGGAAGACACTCAAATATGGGTATAGAATGCAGACTCTCTCCGACCTGACTCCCGAGGGGACAGTCCCTTGCTCCTGACTGTTCCTTGACTCCGACCTGACTTCGAATAGAAAACAAAGTTAGTATTCGATGCCTATATTTGAGTGTCTTCCGACCGCTTCATCAGACACTGATTAATCGTGTGACGAGCTATTAACACACATAATCGAAACTAACGCACATGTGAGAACTAGTGTATACATGTGAAACTAACGCACAGTTTCGAGACTAACGCACACGTTCGAAACTAATGCACACGTTCGCAACTAACGCACACGTTCGAAACTAACGCGCACGTTCGAAACTAACGCACACGTTCGAAACTAACGCGCACATTCGAAGTTAACGCGCACGTTTGAAACTAACGCTTACGTTCGAAACTAATGCGCACATTCGAAACTAACGCGTACGTTCTAAACTAACACGCACGTTCGAAACTAACGCACACGTTCAAAATTAACGCACACGTTCGAAACTAACGTACACGTTCGAAGCTAAAGCACATATTCGAAACTAATGTACACGCTCGAAACTAACGCACACGTTCGAAATTAATGCACACGTTCGAAACTAACGCACACGTTCAAAACTAACGCACACATTCAAAACTAACGCACACGTTTAAAACTAATGCACACGTTCAAAACTAACGCACACGTTCAAAACTAACGCACACGTTTAAAACTAACGCACACGTTCGAAACTAACGCACACGTTTAAAACTAACGCACACGTTCGAAACTAACGCACACGTTCGAAACTAACGCACACGTTTAAAACTAACGCACACGTTCGAAACTAACGCACACGTTTAAAACTAACGCACACGTTCGAAACTAACGCACACGTTTAAAACTAACGCACACGTTCAAAACTAACGCACACGTTTAAAACTAACGCACACGTTTAAAACTAACGCACACGTTCGAAACTAACGCACACGTTCAAAACTAACGCACACGTTCGAAACTAACGCACACGTTTGAAACTAACGCACACGTTCGAAACTAACGCGCACGTTCGAAACTAACGCACACGTTCAAAACTAACGCACACGTTCGACATGAACTCACGTGAGATCCAGTGCGCGTCGAGCGTGGGGGCCTTGAACTTGTTGCTGACGATGTCCTGTAGAGTGAAGCGCTCCCCTGTGAAGTTGGGGCCGAGGTCAGGGGGCGACAGCAGGATCACAGAGCACACGATCAGGCCGATCACAAGCCCGATCACCAGCAGCGCGATCAGCACCCCCCGCCAGTTGCGCTGGTCCGGCGTTGATGCCACCAGCTCCTGGGGGGGAGAGGAATTTTAAGGTTATTGTGAAGAGGCTCAGAGGAAGAATTTGAAATGATTGCGGATTTCTATTTTGGAATGAATGTGGATTTTTATTTTGGAATGAATGTGGATTTGAATGTGAATTTCAATGGAAGAATGTGAAAGGAACGTGGATTTCAATTATGCGTTAATGCTCTACAACATACTGATACTGTTCAGCGAAATTGTTGCGTTTCAGGGACCGATCCTGGTTGATGTAGTTCTATGAAGCGCGTTGAAAACTTTCTGAGTTTATCAGGAAGATGACATTCCAGCGTACAGATCGTCTGGATGTCTACGTACTCGTACGCACTGTCAACCTGTTAACGGTCACCGTCCAGGTGGCCGATGTTACATTCACACGGTATGTGTAATCGACAGCGACTGTGTGTATGCAATAACCCGATGAACATCATATGATGTCAATACCCATTAACAGGTTAATAACAGTATGCGCTATCTTATCTCGCGTGGGCGCAGCTCACACGTGCTAGGCTGAGTTCGCCTAAGCGCGTAATGAAAGCGTAAATTTTATGATATTAGATAAGACCTTACGCACTTGGAAGAATCATATAGGAAAGCATTGAGATAAAAGTGACGCAAAAACTGCAAAATAAAATACTTGGCTAACTCAAAAGAAATTGAGTCTGCTGACATGATATGGTAGATGGCAATTGTTTCCGCTGCCGTTTGCAGCACACGAACTGCATCCCCATGGAGAGCAGCTGGCGGCTGCACGGCATGATGGCCTGCTTGAGATTGTTCATTGCCACATTCAGCCGTCGAAAAGAATGTTCACTGATATGTTCAGTCAGAAGCACAAAAAACCAAAGTTGCAAATTTTATAACGTCTGCTAAACTCGAGTATCGAGTAAGGGTTGTCTATCGATAACATTTCTTTCTGGATACCAAGTGTAATGTTTCAATACGAAAAAATCGCCATAACGAAGAGTTATGTCCATTAAAGTCCATTAAAGGACGACCAACTATGCTCGTGGAGCTCAGACCTGAGCTCATTCAATAGCGTGTGAACTCAGTTGATCTCAATAGACTTTTGTTATCAGGAGGAAAATCAGCTTCTGAGTGACGCTGGCAAACGTGTGATGGCTTGAGGGAAGTCGGCGCCTCTGGTGGCCGTAAATGGCAGTCCCCGAGCCGGGTAGGTCTTGTCCTCGAGTGCGAAGCTCTTTGGCCTCAAACCAAATTTGGTTGAGGAATTGAGCAGGGATTGCGAGCAAAATTCAGCACATTTCGATGAGTCGAAAGTTAGATCG
Organism: Orchestia grillus; assembly: GCA_014899125.1. Taxonomy (NCBI): domain Eukaryota; kingdom Metazoa; phylum Arthropoda; class Malacostraca; order Amphipoda; family Talitridae; genus Orchestia; species Orchestia grillus. The sequence continues at coordinate 29,924 of VOMN01005570.1, read as the reverse complement.
CACGGAGGCTGCTTTGAAAAATAGTTCATTAGACCCAGCAGAAGGCAGCAACTAGCGTTTCTCTTTCCATCGGTGGTAAAGGGCATATTATCGTGGATCGGATTATTGGTGGAATAAGAAGAAAATAATGACGTTAAGATCCAAAAGCATGAGAATTCTCAGAATTGCTTCAAGGAGCAACAAAAAACTTTTAGTAACTTTTTCCTTTTCCCTTGTTCGATATAAAATTAGATTGGACTATCTATCAAGATTTTAGTGTAGTCAAAAGCCATGTTCCCTATTTCAGGAACCGAATCTAGTCGGCTATTCTTATTTTTCATCATGAAAATGAACCTGTGCAAGCAAAAGCTCCAGTTATTAAGGAGTTTCTGAGAAGTTTCCTCCTAAAATAAATGTTGATGAGTAATTGTATACATGAAGCTGCGGCTTACCATCATTCATGAAGAGCTAGAAGATTTGGATAAGAAGTAAAAGATCGCGATTGTCAGATTTTTGTCTGATAAAACCGGCGCGGAGAATCACGTACAAAATACAACCAAAGGGATGCCTTTTAATTATCATCAGCAAAATACAGCTCCCTTAATACCATAAATACAAATACCTCCCATTTCCATGCATTTTGTCCGGGTTAAGAGACCCCCACCATACATTTTTGTTTTTTATATCGAACCGTGAGAGAATTTATTTCTGAGTTTTAACGCCAGTTGCGCTCAACGAAATTGTTGCCATTTGTGGACGTCTTTGCTAGTGGCACTCGAGAGCCATATTGGACGAGCCGTCTAATGGACGGCTGCGGAAGCCGTGCCTCAATTTTTCCGAGCTTTCGATTGACACATAGACTGAAATTGAGCAGCTCTACGCATCGACTCACTGCTCGGATTGAAGCCTGGGGGGAAAGAACAGGCAAACGGTTTGGCCTGCAAACAAATGGAGAAAGATTTATACGCTATTTTTTACATAAACTGAGTTTTTTTTTTGAAGTTTCACTCAAGCTTAGGCGCGACCAAGAAACGTACGCATGCAATTCTAGTTCAACACATAACAAGACTTTCATACGTGAGCCACGAACAACAGGAGGGTAGAATATGACTCTAAAGGTCTATATTTGTCAATATTTACCGGATTCCACCAATAAATTGTTGCACCAAGCTATCGTTTCAATGTTGCTCCCATACCACCGTGGTCAGCGCTCGCACATATTGCTTCGGCCCTGGGCTGCATTTATTTTTTGCGTGATGCAGCCCGGATTTTCGGCCTGTCGTCCCATTCATGCCAAAAAATCTTCCGGTAGCCGTCCGTAAGTCGCCCAGGATTGCCGGTAACGACGCTAGGCTCTGGACGTTCCGCCTCATGCGCGCGGTAAAAAATCGCCCAGAGAAATGAAAATCAGAGCGGAAAGCGTGTCTTACTGTGCCAAAATGGTTGAATTGTAGTACTCGCTATTAGTGATATTAGCAAGTAAAAAGGTAGGTATGAGAGAATAAAAAGCAGCATTGTCTTGCAAATGTTGTTCGGGAGTCAAAATAAGTTGTTTGAGTGTTAAAAGTTTAGTCTATTTCGAAGACTCCGAAGATCAATGCAAAACTTCGTGCCTGCAAAGATACCTATCTACCTACTTGAAGAATGTTAAGACACCAATCTCAATATTTTCTAATTACGGTGTCACACGTTGAATTTGAATTAGAATTGCAATAATGCCAGTGATAAAAGCTTTCATGCTTATCCATGGTACATTTATAAACTTACGATAGTATTTTCAAGAGATATTCTCCATATAACGATAGTTTTTATCGTGACGATTCATTAATTATTTGAGAGTTTGTAAACTGGAGATCAAACCACTTTTCATGTCACCAGGAAACATTTCGTGGAAATGCTGTAGGCAGAACATTGTAAGGAAGGAACATTAAAAAAAGTCTTATACCGCTACTCCAATAGCTCCGAGTTTTCCTTCGTATACAAGTGAAGCAGCCAAGTGTAAACTGCACTTTTTCTTTATACATGAAAATTTCACGTTTGTTTCGTTATCTAAATTCAATAAACACATAAGTTATCGTGATTAAAATGAGTTACTCTGAAAGACATTTTGTTCTGTCATACATATTTTAGTGAATTCCGTGTTGTCCACAAAAATCCGTTGCACGGCTCTTGATTCAAATAAAAACCTCCTTCTCTCAAAACCAGAGTAGTGAAATTCTAGACAATCACGTTCTCAACACAAATTTCACATTCAAGAACCAGTCAGTATCTTAGCTAAAAACTGAGGTTTTCTTACACTTGTGCACCGTTATTCGTGTTAATAAACATGACCAAGTCAAGAGAGTCTCATTCCTTGCGTGCGACCCGAGCTGTGGACGAGAATGGGGCCGGCCACGGCTGCATCCCGCCGCTGTTTACTGGCGCCCAAACTGTTGATGGGCCACAAGAAGCGTCGACAGCTGCCCTCAACAGATCCATTGGTCCGGCGCAATTAAGAGCTTTTTGTGAGCCCTGAGGCAGATTTCAAGCGGGCAACTCAAGCAAGGAGAGCAAGGGTAGACCGCCGAGTAGTAACATCGAAACCCGCGGTTCGAGGGTTTTGAAGGAACGTCTAAAAAATCCTTCTTGGTTAACGATGGCGGGTAAATTATACGGTAGAATTCATACTATTGAAAAGAAGCACGTTATGTTGTCATCAATATACTCTAGCTAAGCATTGCAGGGGGAAATTATTTGTGGCTCATATGGGTACGGTCATAACACGCAAACGAAAAATTCATTATTATGGGTGTGAATTCAGGAGTACCTTGCTTCAGAAGGTATATGCAAGCGATGAAAATTTTTGAATGCGGTAGAAAAAAATGAGATGATTGCTACAGGGAGTCAAGAAATGAAGCAATTTTTCCAAGAAAAAATTTGTATCGCATATGAAACAAATGATTCCGTTATGTTTGCCTTTCACCCTTGAAAATATTTTCTCTCTTAAGCTGGTAACAACAGGAACAAGTGAGAACGTATAAAGAAAGTTACCGTTTAAACGAAACAAACACCAGCACAAAACTTCTCCCCGTCGTTTGTTCGCTAATCGTTTTAGCACGTAACTAAACGAGGACTGTTTGCATAAAGTTGATGGAAGTGATCAGAACAGTTGAAGATCTTGTAAATAAAAGCACCTACGTTTCTCTAGTGAAATATTTAGAAACACGGTAGAAACATACGATGTACATGAACGCACAAAACCTGTCCAATCTCTGTTTTTCCGCAGAGAGAACAAATCTCACCATCACAGATTCGATTCCCTTTAAAATACAGAGCAATACCCAGCCTACTGTGAACTTTTCAACAGCGTTAGCAGCCTGAGGAACTACCTGTGACGTCATGGACGCACGCTTCGAGTGATGTGAAGAGCAACGAGAGTGTCGAAATTCATATTATGAAAAGTGATCGGTATAAGAAACTGACATAATGATCGTCAAGTGATTGTCAAAATTATAACGCACCATTCGAGTGAACGTACAATTTCTTCATGAACACACTGTTCGAGTGATGTTATTTGATCGCTTAAGAATTATTGAGAGATGTAGCTCATGGTTATGTTTACGAACCACATTTGTTCACCAATCTCTCGCACTGATCTACTATTTAAAACCATTTCAAGGAAAACAAAGTATTTCGATTCATTTTGATGATTTTTTTCCGCACATGCAATTAGTTTTAGCCCAAGTTTTAAAATAAAAAGTTTCGTATATTAAGATTAAAGGACGATGATCAATCAAAATTATCCTTGAAACGTAAATTAATGAACTAAGTGATTTATAACCAAAACACGTACTGACTTCTACAAACAATTATATTTATAAGAAAAATGGACATATTCATTTTATCAATAATACGCATATTAACATTTAACTATCACACTGTGTGGATCAAGTTTCACACGACAAGCTCAAAGTTATTCAGTGATAATTTCGAAATCGAAAACGACAATTATAATTATTCTTCACAGTACACGTACACATCACTTCTTGTGACGAGTGTTGCAATGTTATGGTCTTGCAGGTAAGTGTATTTGGCCTGTTAAAAAATTTTACATGGTATACTTTTATGCTTACGTTTCATTTTTTTTATTTCACGGACAACTTTTCAAGATGTACACGTCCCAGCACCGATATGAAATGACACATGTCATTTAGTGTACAAGATTTTTCCTTTTGAATTTTTCGTGTTGCTATTTGCTATTGTTTCGTGCACATATTTTCTTAAAAAATGAGTTAAGTTGAAATACGTACGTCGATGTATGTTTGAAACAATTATAACCGTAGGCGTACTCACAAACCAGTCGACTGGTAGGGATGCTCAGCAAGAAATGACGTCATTGACTGGGTAACATTTACATTGCTGACCAAATAGCCAGCAATATTATTACTCGCGCTGAAAACAAAACAGAGCTTCCACAAAGCATGTAAAATTTAAACTTTAACCATGGAGAAATTTCTCGCTCTTTCGTGAAGAATTTTCATGTTTTTTACATATAAGAAAATTTCCCTCGAAAGAAAATGCGTTCAAGAGAAGCAATTGCTTAGGTCATATTTATTGAAAAGTTTTTTCATATTCTAAGCAATTTTTGCTTCTTTGTGAAATTCATAAAAATTAGGCCAAAATTTTTTATTTCAAATCAAGTCGAACTTTTAGTTAATTGGTCAACAATGTAAAAATATATACTGAAAAACTTTTAAATTACCTAAACTAACAAATCAAGTAAAATTTAATTTAATTTTTAATGCGATGATCTCCTACACTCTCATAATTGTCACTGCCAGTCTTGACGATTCAAAAAATGAATTAATTGAAGAAAACTCTGAGGCTGGAGGACAAGAAAATCTAGGATCAACGGAATCCGCCTCAGAGACCGAGAAAACTGGTCGAATTTTACATATTTTAATCACAATTATGCATCCAAATTAATCTTTAATAATACATAATTATGAAAGGAGTTCAATCAAAATGAACCGGAAACTTCACATACACGATCCCTTCCCTCACAAGCCGATAAAAACATCCATTCATAGCTTCACGGAGAATCATCAGTTCAGTTTACGTGTGCCAGAATCAGCCACAAAACCAGCAAGCCGCAGGACCGCCTCCAAAAACGACAGTGTGGGCTGAGGGAGACAAAATGAGACCTAACGTCGACTCATTATGCCTCATTAACCTCGTAAAACAGCCCTGGGTCGCCCCCTAATCCTCAGTCCGGGCAAAAAGTAAGCATAAAAGGTTAAGCAAATTCAAGGTCATAATCAACATACGAGAGTTATACTAACTAGGCAGCTCGAATAAAGTAATTGCTAATTTTGGATTTGCAGAGCATTGAGGGGCTCCACAGCTGGGTCCGGACAAGTGTTTGTACAAGCTTTCTGTACTTGTACTACCTGCATGCTGTTAATTCTACCAATACAAAGTATGTACACTGCACATACACTCCCCTGCACTCCTCACGCCAGGTCTGTTCACTACACGGTGCAGTGACAGCGTATGATGCGATGCAGCCCATATTTTACTTATTTCAATACGTTTGCAGGCAAAAAAGAAAATAAATTAGACGCTTAGTTTTTAACTTTGTATTTTTTGGTATTAATTTCATTGGTGATTACGTTAGTGTTTTCCAGCATCCTTAAAAAGTGTAATAATTATTTTATTCCGTAAAATCTGAAGTTCTTACTATGAAAAGGAAGATTTAAGTGAAACTCCAGTAGATTTCCACACTACAGTTTTTTTCTCTTAATCCTGGTCATTATAAAGAGCTGGATGCTGTGAGTCTATGAAAAGAGAAATCCTGAATCGAAACTAATAAGCTAATACTTTCTCACTACGTTTTTGTTAATGACATTTCGGTTTCGTAACAAATCAGTTCATAACGCCAAAATAATAGCATGCTCAGGTGTTTCCGAGGAGCGCACAGAGCTACAGAAAACTTTGTTCGGAAGAATTGAGGAGCCCCAGTTCTCCCGCTATGTTCTCTTTCCACACCTCAGAACTCGCAGCACGATCGAGCGATCGACTGCGTTCGGGAGTCAACATGTTTCTGTGTGGCACAAGTAAACTTTGTTTACATTTTTGTTCTACCGTCACAGAAGTCTCGCATGGGGACAGTATTGATTTGGCATTCTGTCGTTTTCAAATACCACATGCTTTGTTTCAAATTTCATTCATTGTTATTACAATACACAGAGTTGTCGATAAGATGATTGTACATGTTATCAAGTCCTTTAGAATCGCATAGTGTCTCTCATGATGTGTCGAAAAATAGATAAGCTTCTTCAGTTGAAACATTGTAATCAAACCTTTAAAATCTTTATATTGCAGTATGCTTAATAATTTGATTCCCCTTCGACTCATTGGCCTTCACGAGCGTGCAACCAAGCTCCAGCTGGTGAAGTCAGCAAGAAATAGCTCAAGGCGATGGAGAAATCAGATGCCACGGAAATAAAATTAAACCTTGATTGGAGGATCACAAGAAAATCAATCGGCCCGACGGTTTGAATCTCTGATTCACTTCTTGTGGACGGTCGCAAAATCTCGGGTTTCCAAAGTTCGATTGTCTTTGGGAGACATTTATGATGTGATTTAGAATCCCTAATTCAATTTTAGTTGTGTGGCCATAAGCCCGAAGCAGAAAAGGAGGAAAAACAAAATGATAAAAATTTTCTTTCACGCGAAGACAATTTTAACGTTAAGTTAAAACAAAATGAAAGTTTAATTTTTCATTTTAATTTTCAGTTTTAGTTTACTAGAGTTAATAAGATTACGTAAATTCTTTCTTTAACATACTTTCAGTAAGAAATGATGAAACTCAATAATTCAAATGTACTTGCAAAGAACGAAAGTTTGACGTAATGCATTCAAGCTCGTTACCAAAATCTTTTAAATTTACAACGATTGATATCGAACTTTACAATTTACGTGACTGTTTGGTCTTCATACGCTCAGTATCCCACGAAGATCAGGTGCATCTGCATTCTTCATGGAGTGCTTTTTTGAAGGAAGAAACTTAATTTCCTCTTAACGGAGTACCTCATTTTTTCGGGGCCTTGTCGGTAATTATAAAACATTTAAAAACCAATCTATATGTCAACTAAGGGGAAGTAAAGTCCTTCCCTTGTATCGTTTGCGGCATGGTGCCATGACACATTATTCACACACCCGCATGTGTCGCGCCAGCAGCCCAACCAATAGCCGGTGATCTCACGTCCTATAATTCGTTGGGCATCCTCATTTTTCGGCAGGTGCGCCCTGCTGGAGTCCAATGTGGAGCTCGTCTCACCCAATGCGGCTGTGATGAGCTGCACATCAGGGGATGGGTTCTGTGATGATTACCTCTCTGCCTGCCGTGCCAGTCTCCCGTCCACTCAACTGAATAAAGGACTCGAAATTAGACCTTCGGCGTCCATCTCGATAACGTGTTTGAGCATGGCATCGAACCGAACTTGATAAAGGACTCCAACTGGAGCTATGGATATAACACTAATCGAATCCCTTCTCAACACAAAGAGAAACACTTTGAGAGTACACGAATACTTTGAAGACTCTTTACGTAAATGGTTTTTTTCACTCGTCACACTTCTAAAGGAGAGACATTGGTGCGGATACTGACTCTCAGCGCTCAGCTCCCGTGCAGTTTGTGTGTTGTGATGCGTGAGTTTGAGTAAATAACAGTTGTCGAAACAATAATCACATACTTTTTTGTGAATCTCTTACTTTGAAACCTGCGAACTGATAGAATGGGAAAACTATTGCAACAGACCCTGAACTGAGTATGCTTAGAAAATTTTTTAGGCCAAAGTACATAACAGATCAATGCAAACAAGTTTATGAATGGATGTTGAAGTGGAAAGAATTTTCAGAGAAAATACAGTTATCCTAATATCCCACTTCAAACGTGAAAATAAATTAAATCATTGAAACCATGTCAACTTGGAACAGAGTGGGACAAAATATGATGCAAATCCTAATGCGTTTCATAGCATGAAAATGATATTCATATTAATGTTTGTTCTATCATAAGAGTTGATATCTGTTACGAATTAATTTGCCAATTAATCGCTGTCTAAAACACCATTCATACTTATCGAGCATTCATCGGAAGTTTAATATTACTCAGCAGGCTTTCGGGTACCAATTTCCGTCAAGGTAATAGCCAAAACAATCTGCGAGTAAAGTTTCACTAGATGCAGAAAATGCAGGAAAGTTGAATGAATTCTCTGAGAAAACATATTATGACCATAATTTCTTAACTACATGCATGACCAAGATATTTTTCAAAATTGGCTTTCATTCTTTACCTGAAATGAAAAAATTTAGTAAATTGGCTTCACTTGACATGGCGATCGTCCTTCTTTCACAATGACTCGTATGAATTCATTGTCTCCATCTTTTTAAGGGAAGCTGCAAGTTTCTGTAAATCCCCTAGGAAACCTATTTTCAATTCATTTGATATATATTTCACAAATGATGTACTTGTGAAGTACTTCATTTATGTACATAAGTTATGCAAATTTTTGCGGGTCCAAGTGTTCAAGAACCCATCAACAAAGTGCGGGTTCAAGAGCCCATCAACCTTCCGGAACCCTTTACTACTCATCTAGTTTTAACATCTACTGGTTCTTAATTTTTGCAGCTTGAAGTAATATTTTTCGACAGAATCGAGTCGAACCATAACTTTGAACGCTACAATGAAAAGTCTGCAAATCAGTAATGATAATACATCTGTCATTTTTGATTGTGATTTTAGGTGCAGAGTATACCTCTGAATGACGAAATTTTTTGTCTTCACGATTATATCAGTTACGCGCTCTACAGTTATCACATCAATTTCCTGTATCCTACGAGCCACTAACAGATCCTCATCGAATCAATGCGTGAAAATTTACTCATGTTGTGTGATATAACGTGGCTTCCCTTGCGTTAAAGCACGAATCTATTCTATGGTGTAGAAGCAGAACTCCTTATTTTGGCTTAAAGTTAAAAAACACTACCGTACAAGTTCAAACAGGAAAGAAAACTAGACCTCCGTGCTGGAGGTGAACGTTCTGATGAAGTTCCTTTCCGTGGCTTTTCTTTGCTACATTTGTAGCCAGAATCTGAAACAGGAGCCCAGAAGGAGCAGCTGCTCGGCAAATATCGAGCTGAGATGCTGAGCCTCCAAGAGAGCGAGAGCGAGCGAGTCGTGACGCAATTCGCTGGAGTCGCTCTCCTCACAGACTGCCCACCTTCCTTTGTGTTCTTTGGCCAGTTCGGAAACAAAAGTCACCCAAATTCCGCGTTTAGTCAATGCTCAAGCTGAGTTAAGGCGTGGCGAAAAATGAGCTCTGCTTAGTGAGTCAGTAGTAGCGATTCTAAGTAACAATAGCTAAAGTAAGGCCAACGAGCTAACGTTCAGCAATGCAGAATTTTATTTGTGCAACTTCAATCCGAAGAATTTATTATTACTATGAGTCATTACGAGAAAGGAATAATGTGCGGTCAACACATGTGAATTTCGTACCTGAAAGTGTCTTGAATAATTTCTTACTAAACAATCACAGTCTGCATACTTTAAGCAGTTCGCAATCCACGTTTTCTATCTACGGCTCGAGAATGTCTTTGGCTGAAAGAACCTACTTATTTTTGAAAATAATGCATTTGCATCTCTTTCATGTTTCTACAGTCTGAGCGACAGGAATGTGCTTTGTTCCCCACTAGAGAATTCAGAGTTTTTTTCACTGGTGAGAATGAATAGACTCAGCCCTGGTACTCGTAACCAGCAGCAGCCCGTGACCATTGTCCTGAAAGAACATCATAGAAGCTGGTCTTTCCTCAGATGACTTTAGGGGCCGTCTGTTCAAGTGAACTCATTCTGAAAAGTATCTAGTCCACCTTGAAAGTGTTCAAAGGAACTTCAACTGGAATGAGGTCTTTTTTTACAGTGCAATTTTGCGTCCCGAATTTTGATGTGATCAACTAAATGCAGTTCTGCAAGTTTTTACAATTACATTTGTTCAGAATTTCATACATACATGGATTCGTTTAGCATGTATACATCGTATTAATTTATTGATCAACAAAGGTATCTTTCAGGACAAATAGTTTCTAATAGAAAATCAATCTCTCTCTTTTCAATGAATGTTTTAACGTAATGGATATAAAAGAAGTAATTCTTCGATTTCTTATTTACGTCAGAAGCCGTACCCGGCACCTAATATATATGAGAAATTCATTCCTTTAGCTTAGAACTTATTTTAATGTAAACCAGAACTTCACCTCTAAAAATCTGTGAACATTTACTCGTTCATTGTAGACAAGTTAGAGTTGTCACTAATAAAATAACACGAGGAAAAAATAACGCAACTTCTATTGTATTCCATGTTATTTTTTGACTATAGTAAAATTCTAATGATAATATTCAAAATTTCAATAAATACAATACGTATAACAGAAAGAGACATAGACTCCGTTGATTTAAATTTTACGCACATACGTACACTAATTTCAAGGCAATCACATTACAGGTTCCCAACAAACTCAACTGCTCTCACAGAAAACCGTTGATGATAATTTCAATTTTACCAGCTTCACTTATTTCATTTGCATTTGACGTTTTTTTAAACGAGCGCTTTCTCTTGCGAACAGAATCCGGCGGTCGGGGCGTCAGCATCCGAAGGTGCGGAAGGGCACGCAGGCCCCTGGAGAGTCGGAGGTCGCGGCAGAGGTGCGTACAAGAGCCGCTACGCATCACGGTCCAGGGGCCTCGTTATTGATCTTCCCTGTCATTTGTGTACGCAGGCGCCCGGCAGAGAGAAGGTAGAGAGCACACTGGCATTTCTTGCGAAACAGGAGAGCGAAGAAGAGATCGATAAAAAATCGCAGGTGCGAAACGAGTGCGTGCTGAGATTAAGGATGCTAAGGAGCGAGGTGCTGTGGTGAATTGAGGATATGTTTTAGGATAGATCCTACGATATTATGAGTTTAGTTATCAGAACTGTGGTTGTTAAATTCAAAACAGCAATTAAAATCATATACTTGATTTCGTTAAATGTCATCAAATGAAAGTAAAACTGATGTAATCTCATTCATGCTTACAATTCGCATGCCTAATGCAAGGGTTTCACCTGCTGATAATGCACGTCGAAATTTCAGAGATTCTTTCTAAAATAGGACAATTGTGCACGAAAAAGTAGTTGACTGATCCATCGCAAAGAGTAAACATTGTTCTTTAATCAAATTCAGTAATCTGTATTGAAACAAAAGATTAAACAAATTTTTAGGGAAAACAATTAGATGATATTAGCTCTCTGAAGCAAATGGTTATAAAGACATATTAAAACAAAAAATGGGAAGGTGAAAATAAACAGAAATGTGGGAAAGAAAATTCTTCCCACTGAAGTAGAATGGGACTACGCCAATAATGTTTGAAGTTCAGGTAAAAATAAACCTAGAGGCTTCTACTCCACTCAGTCATTGGCAAGACCCCAACTCCAGGTGTGGTCGGTATAACCTCTACCTTATCTCCTTCAACTCAAGCTTTAAAGCGGCGGCCATCAGCCGTGTGTCTTATTCCAGTGGCTGGTGACTCACTATTGTGAACAACATCGGCATTAATTGTGACCATTGTGACTCATCGGAGAAACACGGCCGGATCCGTGGCTGGGCGCCATTGAGCAAGAGGACGGAAAATTCGTCCAGGACAAAGCTTAGTAGCCGATAAAACGAGTCCATAAACTACGTAAGTCCGCTTTAGTGCCCAATGTCATAGCAGAAAATATGCTGATATCTACTCTAAACTAAAATAAGAAACAGTATTGTATGAATAAACGTTTTTCGCAAGCGATTATGTGTATACATTTACTGGCGTTGTAAAGGCCCCTGCCTGGTAGTTATTAAATTGGTTTGAATTAAGTCAGTGGTCTAATTCACATGCAGAACTCGAGGATTGGAGCACAGAAAAATAATTTGAACTCCGAAAATAATCTCAATGAAATGGGCTCATTATCATGGACAAACTGCCGAAAAACCCGCGACCTGCGACTGCTCGGACGTAGTTCCTGAAAGTATAAGTAGGAGAAGCAGAAAGTAAGTATATGTAAAGCTGAAATACCCTAATTTTTTCCCTTGGTGCAAAATATTCAAAATGTTTAAGGAATGTGGAAAATTTCTCTTGAGTTTTGAGAGCGCTGTCTAATTCAAGTCGAAAATGTTAACATGTAAAGAGTAAGATACATTAGATTTATTATTAACACGCAAGCGACAGTCAACACATACTAGGTGGAAAAGAATTTCCTGCAGTTAATGTAGTTACCAGCATCACCCGTGGTCGAAAGGAGAATATAAAGGAATCTCTATGATTTTTCAGAAAATTCAAAAATATGCATTTTCCGATGAGTCTAAAGTCTAATATATCCTGAAATAATCTTCACGAAAGAAGTATCGAATCACAATTTATGTGCCTCACGATATATGTGTTCAGCACGACATGAAACAAGCTGCGATAATTGAAGGTCATTCAGAATCAAAATTTCTCAACCGTGCGTTACTAGTGCAGACGCCATTATGTCGCTCGTCGCGTAGAGCCAGATTACGGGTAATATATTTCTTTCTTTTTAGAGGAATCGAGAACAGTGCCCCAGGGATTTCACCAGTCGTCTTGTCGTCGAGCTATGGAGCTCGACGGGACAAGGCCAGCAATACTGGCGGGCAGAAAATCAATCAGCGAGCCGGTCCAAACTGAGCAACCTTTTCAGTATTGGAAATAGGGAAATTATCTGACGTAAATCTGTATTTTTTTCCTGGCCTCCCCCTAAGTCTCGGAATTAGGTTTCCAATGAAACACTGAACGAGCTCAGCTCGGTCAGTCGATGTTGAGTTATGCTTTTAGTCGTCAGCTCTGTGGGAGAAGACTGTTCTAAAAGTACATTATATTAAAAAATGGTCTCTCGAGATATGTTCCGAACGCATTGGTCCCAAATATTCATGGAAATTAAGGTCTTAACCTTTTATAGTGTTGGGTAAAATACCTCAAGCGTGTAATCATTTCACAGATCAGAATTAAATCATTAATAAAATCAACTGTACTTCTAATCCTGTGTTGCCGCATCCAACTTCTAATAATTGTCCAATATTTGAACTTAGTGCAGAAAATTCTTCACCTATATTTTCCAGCGTTTCCAAAGATGACCGCGAATTGTTCAGGCACGAGGTTTTCCCTCCAACACTGATACATGTGTTAGTTTTTTATTACTTGATTTATTGGCAGATGCCAGGGCATATTTTATACATAATTTTATATATTTTCATCAAATGTTTCAATTTCATTAGATCCGTGGAAGGATACATTGTCATTGCTGAAAAATATAATTGCCATCAGAAATATTTTATGTGCGTCGGAATGGACAAAACTTCTTAAATATGGGCGCATTTTCAGCCCTAAATTTGTCATGCGCAATAACAATTCGACCTTGCAATATCGATCTCACTTCGTAGCTGCCACGATCAAAACCATCACTTGGTGCGTATGCTTTTGGAAAATTGGGTCAAGGACGAACAACTTTAGAGTTTCTTCGAAACACTGACATTCCCATGGTAAAAAAATTAAAAATTAAAATATATACCACTTGCATACAATGATCTAACCATGGAAGTTCTATACACGTTCATTCAAATAAATATTTTAATGGAAAATCCGGAGCTGTAAGTATGCCTGGTGGGAGCTGTTTCATGATTTAATATTAAATTGTATTATTTTTAATTATATTTTCTTTAAATTAAGTTATCTAGATATTGACTAATTCTTTCTTTTATTTAGGAGGCATAGAACTGTGGTAATCCTATGACAGTGCATTACAGCATTTTTTTTCCAACAATTCTTTTGCTTCCATCCGTTGCTTCTGATACTGAAAAATCATCAGGAAAAGTAAGATTTGTGAGCTGGTAAAACGTAAAAATGTTTGAACGTTTATGATATCGAAAAGCTGCCATGGCATTTCTTGCTTCAATCATGTACCTTTTCGACGTTTTGAAAGATCAAGTATATCACTTTGATGTACATTTAAATTTGCTATACATGCCCAATAACGTTTAGTAATGAACATTTACTTTCTACAATGAAAGAAATGAAGTTTCTCTTAACTTTACAGGCATTCCATTCATCATACAGAACAAACATACGATCACGTCAATAGTAGAGAACATTTGTGGAGATTTCCAGTATGTTCAAAAATGTTAAGTAGAACATTTGCTAACCTGTGAAAATACTTAGAGAGGAATGAATTTTATCCGACCGTCACACAATTCCTATATGCCTTTAAACAACACCTACGCCGAGGAGAAACTAAATACCAGACATTTTGATGATTGTACTTGCTGGGCGCCGCTACTCAGCGCTGCTCAGGCCGCGTCTTGGTTAATTTGACACCGCTGTGAGTACAATCGAAAAGTATCGCATTCAATATAATTCTAAGTTTAAACGAAAGTTTTTTGAATGAATCTACGATGAATACTTTTGTGAGCATTTTGAAAATTTAATTCGCAAAATTAGAAAACAATTCTTAGATGCTTTGAATCACCATTAAGTTTACTCTCCTGATATCCCAAAATATTTTATATCCATAATCATTCGCAGCCACTGCTGATTTCAGGTTGATGATTTTTAGCTTGTTTCATTTGTATGTACGGGGGTCGAGAAACATATTTTATTTTACCCATGTAACTATTATTTGGACGAATAGCTACCAAGAAAAAAGCGATAATAACCTACATGATAGTATCCCAGTCGTAAATATGTGTTTTTGCACGTACGTAGGTACTAAAAATTTACATATAGAGTTTCATTCATTTTAGGATCCGTTCAGAATTGTGCTTCTTAAAATATTTGAAAACCTTCTCTTTGAAAAATGAATTTCATCAAATATTCTCATTCATGACATTGGCTACTTCATCATAACAAAATTATGCTGCTCACACTGTCAGCCCTTCTATGTTGAAGCTTCATTCCTTCGTGATAATTTCTATCGAGTAACTGAAATATTCGGTTTATTTTCCGTAGACAAACATCATTTCCTGGTGCATCAGCTTCCAGGAGAGTAAATTAAATCTTCGGTGTATTTTCCGTAGACATGTTGCGCTCGAAACTTTGTGTGATTAGAATTGGTTTATTTCATTCAAGTAATATTATTCATTAGAAATATACGAAAGTGAAAAAATGTAGCATTCGGAATTATGAATTGAATTAAATAGATATCCAAATTTATTAAAGAACACCTTAGGTTGCTCAAATAGTGAATAACTATAGCCTTAACTATAAAGTTGTTCTGAGCATGCATATTTATAAACTCCGACATTCAACACCGGAAGTTCCTGCATTAAAATATTACAATTTCAACGTCAACGAGCGAGACTTGCTCGCCTCTGGCATCTCTGAGTCGCAAAGCATGGACTAGCTGGCCATGCAGAGGGGCCTATTCTGAACTAAACTAGTTTTGCCTTACAAGTATATTTATGATTCAATCGATTAGCCTAACACCAGTTCCTGGTTGTGCAAGTACTCAGACTACTATGAATGATTCAGCATCAAATGTTCTGTTCTGGAACGTAAATTAAGTGGTTCAGAATACAAACTACCGCGTAACTACCTAGGAATTAACAAAAGGATTTGAGTCTATGCCAATTGCCCTGTTTCATTCACTGAGCATTATTGATAGAAGAATAAGGATAAAGAACCCGGAGAACTTTTCAAATTCTATGAGGGAGTTGGAAAAGAAAACTGAAGGAAGCTTTTGGAAGCCCTCCTTACCTCAATCGAGGCTCATAAGGCTGCATTTGCATACAAATGAAATGCATTGGCAGGCGACTATCGCTAGGCGAGGGACAGGCGAGCGATGCATCGATTATAGAAGCAGTTTCTTTGCTTCTCAAGCAAAAATGACAACCCAAAAAGTGCTCGGACACGTCACAGGAATATCAGTTACAGACCGAAAATGTTTCGAACGTCTACTTAGAATGACTGGCATTCCCAGGATCATTGCAATAACGCTTCCTGATTGCCACTCATCAGACATAATTTGAAGGGTTTGCGAATGAGGTTATTTAATATGATTTTTTCCGTGGCTCTTGTGCAATAACTTTCAAGCTCTACTACTTTTCACATTTCTTCACAAAATGGGATGAAAATTTTCAAATCAGCTACCATATCAAATCGATACACTTCATACATCAAGAATAGAGTGAGCTAGAATGTAATAGAATTCACTTAAAAGCATATATCTGTCATACATTCATATATGCTTTGCTCTAATATCAAAATTAGAAAACATAAAATTTTAAATATTTTCCAACGTATGATATTTTCTTTTGTGAGGCAGAAAAATGGTAACCATAGTATATTCAAATTTCTAAAATGTTCTAGAAAAAGTTCGTAAGGGCAGCTAAAACTTTAAGAGCTTTGTAATAAAACGGTAATAATTATTGCATCCATACTGTAGTCGTTTCAATTAACGTATTCTTGAACCCATCTCTAGGTGCCAAAAATATGAAAAATATTGTAACTTTAGCCTCCGGAACTACGAATGGGTAAAATAAAAATAAACTTAAATTTGACTAGATTCCTCATGCCTAAGACTTGCATCATCTACGGATGCTACGGCTAATGTTGACCTTTATTAAGCACCTATAGTAAGACAACTATACCGTATACCGTGTTTTCCAACTAAATAAGAACTATCGGGCCAACAACTAGCAGGCAACAATAGGGAAAAAGAAAAGGGTAAAAAGGTCTCTCGAGAACGCATCATAAAAGAGCCCCGACCAGGCTGGACCGGATATTGAGCCTTCATCCTCATCTAAGTTAGGCCGCAGGCGAACTCCAACTCCAAGGCAACCTAGAAATATATTATAAATCTCGGTTTTGAAACTCGCAAGCACAAACATTGGTATAATTTTTGTTTAGAATTGCATCCCCGTAGGGGGATAAACATGCGGGCGAATATTTTCTGCAGCATATCCTATTTTGATGAGGAAGTCAACAGCTTTTTAGTGCAATTATACAGAGTGAGCCCAAAAAAATAATCCAATTTTAGCATATCGATTACTCAACATTTATCAATCGTAAAGAGATAGATCTAATTTAATTTGCTGCAACTTTTAATGTTTGTCAATATTTTTTAACCTATTATCGTTGACTATTTAATTTAAGCATAATAGTGTTCAGAGTGACGATCATTTTTTCCTCCCTTGCGTAGGATAAAAGTTTTCTGAATTCTTTCTTATGTTAAATTTTGAGACATGAAAAGATAAACAAACGTGACTCATTGACGAAGATAACTTATACAGCCTATTTCCAAAATTAATTTGATGATGAAATTTCTATCGATACCCCCTCTGTTCGTACTGTTTTGGAGACATTTTTGGTACCTCTCTCTTATTTTCCTCATTATTTTCCTGATTTGTTAAAAATTTTCCTTGAGAGATTTAAAATTTATTCTGATTTGGCCACGGATTTTTTGCTAGTCTGTAGAAGGCGTTTTGAATAAACGGTCCTTCAAAACATCGTGAGGGAAGAAATGACACGGCTTTAGATCGGGGCTACTGGGGGGGCACTCGACTTCATGCCCAATTCCTATGACTCACTCCCTAAAAATTTACTTCAGACGCTTCTCATACAACCAATGTAAATGAAAAATGTGTTTTGTGTAAATATTGGTTTTATAGATACTGTAAGTTAAAAAATAAAGGCATTCAACCAGGTCACATCAATTGTTCTCTTGAATAGTACATATGACTGTTCTCTATCGCACAAGTCTGTATAAAATAGTCCTCACTCTTAGCACCATTGCACCTGATTGAAGTGGTCGACAATGAAAATCTTTAAGCTGGTAACAACAAAAGGAATTTCATAGCAAATGCGATTTCCCCCATCTCCCTACAATTAATGGTTTTCAAGTGATCAACTTGCTAAGGTTAGGTAATTTTTTTTGGCCCACCTGGCGTAATTGGGAGGTTGCGTCACAATTTTTGTACGACGGTATGCACATTAGTTGTGCGTTGTCATACGAATAGCTCCTTACGATTGCAACTACTAATAAAAACTAAAGGAAAAGTGCAATTTCATGTTTGGAGTTTATTAGTATATCTAGTCATTGTCTCGGATTAGTTGTACGACGATTTAAATTTGCTCATTGCTCAAAATTCAACAGGATTCTTATCTAACTGTTAAACAAGAAAGACAAAATCGCGATAACGATATATGACTTTTACAGAAACTTTCAAAGGTATTAAAGGAATCAGGAAAATGAAATTCATCACACTGCTGGCGGTGTCAATCTAAATTGAATACCAAATTGCCATGAAATTGAGTACACAGTGATCCTGTGAGACCGATTATGCTTGGAATTCATAATGAATGATTGGAGAAATGATGGGAAGGATGACGTCCGATCGGATAATAAATGAAACAGAATTCCTCTTAAGCGGATTTGTCAATCACATCAGCTATATCCGTATTTTAATGTCTTTCAAAAAATTGCTGCACTCATCTCAACATTAGCAACTATGCTGTTCTTCAGTGAATTAAAGAATGAAAAATTATTGCAGCTACAGCACTTCGTAAACCCATCACCAAAATGCTGCTGGAGGCAAAAATATCATTAGATATGTATGTGTGCGTAGCGTACAAAAAATTACAGCAATTTAATCTTTCGCAGCGTGTAAGCTTTATCCTTGGGCTGAATTTTTTTCAAATTCCATTGCCTTTTTTATGAACGAGCTAGATAAGGAAATGTTCTAACTGAAAGAGTTTCCACCTTATCCAATCACCTTTAATCTGTACATTAGGTGAAACCTTCTAATGGACGATAGTCCCACTCGAGTTCTAATTTTGAAAAACACCCTCAACTTTGAGCTTCGAAGATACCAGCAAATTAAACTGTCAAATGATTTATGCTTCTCGAGGTGGCTGACAAAAAAAATACATTATTTGATTCTGGCGTGAAGAAGGAAAACATTCAAAAGGACGTGTACCCTAACTTGGATTGCTGCCAGACTGTTCGCCTCACTCTAGAGGCGAGGCAAATGGGCTATCTGAGGAGTTAGTCAGAAGAGAAGGCCAACTGTCTTATGATAGCTCTGTTCTACCTGTTGCTCGTGCGTCTACCACACCTGTTGCTTGCAGGGACCTCTCATAGTAGACAAGTAGTTGTGATAGTAGAAGTCGCAGTGAGGAAAGCAGCACTGCAGTGACTAGAACTATCTCGCGCCAAAAGTGAAAGAGACATTTAGTATGGACTTTGGAGAACGGGGAATCTATATGCAAGGTGTATTCCCACACAGGGTCCCCTGCGCATAGAAACAGCAAGTTATGTAGGAAGAAGAAGAAAATATAAAGAACAATCAGTTAAGAAGGCATGAAAATGGGAAGCAGTGGGCACGAAATATAGAAGTCCCAAAGACCTAGCCAGGGTCGAGGTAATCAAACAGTGCACTGTAGGCAAGCATTCTTTAACAGGTGATGCACCGTAGACTCCGTCGCTCAGTGGATTCGTCTGTCAACCAAATCGATGTGAAAGCGTAACACTTTTTCTTTGCCTGAGCTCATGTGACTAATATTGAGTTATGTTTACTGTGCGTGTTATCAAATATTCAAACTATTTGTAAAAAGTTTATTCGACATATATAAGTGTCAACGGAAAATTCTGCAGAAGTTAAATGCATATATTAACCTGGAAATGGTGTACGTAGGTTGAAATTAATCTGAAGAAAAATGAAAACTGTTTTAATGATAGTGAGCATAGCCTATATCGAATTAGAAATAAAATTGGTTCGAACGCAGGCCTAGAGAGATATTAAGCTTTATTTTCCACGTTTTTTAAGTTTGCAGTTTTGGACACACAATGACTGCGATCATCATTTGCCCCACTAACAGTTCTCCATTCGATTGGGAAAAAATATTGAAGTTAGGATATGATAAAAATGTACAAAGGAGTATACATTACGCCTCTGAGAGGACAACTGTAACTGGAAGTTCAGCAAAATTGAATAATTTTAAGATCTTTTTTCGTCAAAAATCAACTAAGGCTCTTTGATCATTTACCGTATTCTCAGGCTTTAAGAAATGAGTTAGATCCATAGTTAGGATATTATTACTGAAATTTTCCCCATGGTTAGCGCATTATCAAATTATTTCAGTTCGCACCAAGCGTGTAACCGTTTCTTCTACTTCAATTGCATAGCATTTAATCTGTTTCAGCCCCGAATATGCGTCATGAGACTCTTTCCACCATTTTCGGAAGAGTAATAATATTTAAAAAACAAATAAGACATACAACAAATCGTTGAAAAATTATGAAATCAAACTGGAACACCTTGAAAGTTGTTTTACTTCGTTTCATGTAAATATTTTAAAGGAACAAATCATATTTTCAGCTACAATAGGCATTCACGTTTTAAAATTCCAACTTCTGCAAAAAAACAGAATAACTTGGCATAAAAATTGTTAGCGAAATTTATATTTAATGCCAACGTACCTCGAAATGCAGTTAGCATTTTCACTGAAATCCACTCACACCTCGCGTCTCAACTTGGCATACTAAAATTAAAAATTCGGACCACATTCTCATATATCAGTGCCAGAATTTTTTTTAGTTGAAGTTACCGACTCCGACGTCTGGACGCCCACTTCTGGTGCCGACGCGTTTAGAACAGGCAGTTATTGGTCATTCTTGTATGTATGTGCCTCGGATGAATTGCTACGTTGTTCGGCTCGGCCTATTCGCAATGTACTCCTGTGGCGCCCTGAAGTTTCTTGAATGCTCAAATTACACAGTATTGAAGTATATGTAATCGGTGAGCAAATGTAAATACTACGTGAATCACCTTATTTTTACTTTATGACATACCAAAATATTAGGATGATTAACTTAAGAAACAAAAGTATGGGTAATATTTAAGCCTAGAAATATATCACGAAATTTATATTTCAATGCATGAAATAAGAACCGGCGGTAAAAATCCTTGGACGCCCAAATTTTTTAATGAAAGGACGGTAGTTAGGCAGAAAATCATCACATCTTAATTGATGCGAAATCCTTATTGTGTTAAAATTGACTTATTTTGAGTCTATCCATGCTGGAGCACTTTCGAAGTAACTTTTTAACAGAGTGACTGTATCCTCTTAAGAAACAAACGGACAGTTTCCACAAATTCCATAGTCTAGGATTAATTCCATGATAGTACTCACATTGCTGCTCTCTTCCATTTTGACGATATGACTTAAGTTTCCATCAAACGACACTATCCTCTTCGAAGATTAGGAGCGCTGAGGGCCTCAGCCGCCTGTGTACGCAACTGAGCGTCCCTTGGAAAGATTTAAATCCCAATCAAATGAAGTTTTTAGGAGCGACGACTTTAAAGCTGACTCTACGTTGGTTTCCTGACTTTGAGAATATTGGCAATTATTGCGAAAGTTCCAGAATCTTCATAAGTAATATCCACTCGCATTGAACTTTAGTCGGGTACGATTTCACAGTATGGTGTTGATTCAACCGATAATAGCATTTATGAGGCATTGCTTTTAAGCAGAAATGCTTAATCTACCGAGGGCGTCATTCAACGGTCCCGGAGCATCATTCTCGACACAACCTTCCCGCTACCTGGCGAGCGCCAACTGAACCCATTGTCAGTCTAACGCCGTGTGCTTATCAAGGTAGATGGCACGGCTTTAGCCGCAGTCGTAGAATGATTACACCACCAATGCGAAACATAAGTTACTAATCACTTTCTCAGAGGTACAAAATATTTTTTCCAGTGGAGGATTTAGCTATATTTGGTTGAAATTTAGATATAAACGAAAGTGACATTCCTCTAAGTTTTTTTTTCATTACTGTCATAAAATTCTACCTAAGAATTTCGAAGCCGAACTCACGGTTGCTTCAATTCAACGTAGCATTTCTTATCCCTGAACACATTATTAGAGAGCTTTTAGAAGTCGATCTACTTCCGAGGAAACTAACGGCTGCACTTGGCAAAAACAAGATCCTAGGGAAATGTTTTGATGGCTTGACTTGAATTCGAATAGCTACATTTGGAAGAATCTTTTTCCTTGGCATAAGAATTCGAGCGTCAGTGTAGAATGTGGGGAGCTTACAGGACTACGGTCTCCCAAGGCAAATAACGGATGTCTGATTTCTTCTCCTGAAGCGAAGACAAAAATTCTTCCATCTCCTCACCCCAAAACAGCACCCATTCAACGTCCTCGAATTGAGTGTTTACGAGCAATAAATCTTACACAAGATCCGAGCTCATACAAGGGGACTTAGGAAGGGAATCTGAACTGCAATTAGGGAACTTAGGAAACTCATTAAGGTCTGCGACTCGTGATGGCCTGATTTGGAGAGCCTTGTGCTACTCATTAGCCCGCCTCAAATTAATGTCATCGGTCTCCTGCTCGGCATGGAAAGTCCGCTGAGGGGCGACCCCTGTCAGAAAAAATGAAGAGTACGCTGTGTGTTACCCAGAACTCGGATGAGCTGCGCAACAATCAATCTAGAAATAAATCTTCACTCAAGAATCAAGTCACAGGGATCGATGTGATGACTTAATTAAAGTTTAGTTAAGACAAGAAGAATTCATTTTTGTTTGTGTCCTGTGGATTTATGCAGTAGGAAGGAGCATTGTTCATGACGAGAGAGATAATTAAAATCATAGTGAAGTTTATTTATTACTAAAGCAATATTACGCTTTAAAGATGACTGAAAGTGTCTCTGGGATTAGACCGCTAAAATTAAACTGCGCTTCATCAAGCTCCACCGTACTTGAATAACATAAATTACTTCAATATCTACATATACATTTTTAGTAACAACTCCGATTGCAGCATCATATGCGACGAGTAATGAGTGCATTTCTAAAAAGTAATGCAAACAGGAGCTACAAAAGCACACCACATATACATACTTCCTCCGGCTCAAATTAGCTAGTAGTCTTAATCAAATTCCTCGAGCAGCCGTCGGTAGCTTCGGGTCTGAGAAGCACGTTCATTTATTTCAACAGCGTAGCGACTGAAAATTAAGAAAAAATGAAGCCCAACGACCACAAATTTGGGAGCTTTTGGTCTGACTGAAAAAATCGAGGGTCCTCAATTTATGCTCATTTTGTCAACGTGGTATACAAAAACGACGCTACTCTCGTGAAGGATAAGACAAGCTCAAACTAAGTAAACATGAACCGGATTTTCTCACCCCTTAGTGAAAAAGTTCAGGAGCATAAAAGTCAATTACATCCATAATTATAGATGGCATTACCACTTTGAAGTTGCTCTCATAAGTCAATGACGAGTCCTATTTTCAGCTATGTTTTCCTTATCGTTTTGTTTTATTAATTAACTTACCTTCACTGGGCACGCTTCTTCAGCCGATATTCGAACGAATGGTTCTCAATTTCTTGAAAAGAAACTCAAAGAGCGGTGAAAGAAGCATGGTTTCAATGCTAGAGATGGATTCAATAAGGTCCGTGAACAAAATATTATTGCAGAGAAATTTTTTTGCGTTAATACAGTTTTCACTTCACGGTGTAGCTTGCAATACTGTACTTTTTATACGGAGATCGACGATGTAACGTCACGAGTCCGAGCTTTTCGAAGTGACTCTCCTTGCATTTGTACTGTTTACAAGATGTAAACATGTGCGATATAGTTTAACTTATTTCGTGCAGACTTGCATGATCAATAAAAAATATTATACGACTGTTAGTATGCCCTGGAATAGAGAACTTTCAAAGATCTCCTGAATCATATTTCTTACTCTTTTTCTCATTCAATGGTTCGATCCTTCGAAAGGCAATTCTTGGACCCGTTAGGTGGACGAAATAGATTCAGTTCTGCAATCACGACTTCGTCCAAAAGTTAAGGCAGCCATAAATCAATGTGAGCACTCATTGCTCACTGCCTCAGCGTCTCACAGCCTGAATATTGATATCCTCATCTCACGTTCCCTTGCATTCCCGTTTGTTTTTCCTGCAGGAATAAAATTTCCTCTACTCGTGCCTAGTTTGTGAATACATTTGAGAGGCATTCAGTGTGTTTCTGTTGAAGCATAAGTTTATCTTCTTTAATATTGTGTTCTTTATTCATATATGAGATGACAATTAGGAGTCAATTACTGTAGTATTCTTTATTTCGACTCTAAAAGGACGGATTTACCGTTCTTTATTTTTGCCATAGGCCTTGCGAGTTGACGTGTGGTAAGATTGCCTGTATTTATTATAGTTAGACATTCATTCATTTATTCTGCAACTTATAATTTGATAATTGTAATATTTTATTCTCTCATGCGTATATTTTTGTGAGAAAATTTAATTTCAATTTCTTTAAAAAGTGGAACATTTGAGCGTGGCATTGTCTTTTCTGTTGACCGAAATCAGCTTTCAAGCATGAGCTATGATTTTCTTTTTTATCATTTTTTTCTCTTAAGTCTGACCTGCAATTCCCAATCGCAGGAGTGCGCGAGAATATCAGCAATGGATTACAATATACGTGTGAGCCCAAAAAAAGGTTTCAAGCAAGATTCACGAAAAGAAATTTTTACGATGCAAGGCTGGGTACACTCAGCAATTCCCTGCAGGCAATAATTCCCGACCCTCACAAAGTCTGCAGACTTCTGAACTTCCATTC
This sequence comes from Orchestia grillus, assembly GCA_014899125.1. Lineage (NCBI taxonomy): Eukaryota > Metazoa > Arthropoda > Malacostraca > Amphipoda > Talitridae > Orchestia > Orchestia grillus. The sequence goes on along the minus strand of VOMN01005570.1, from coordinate 5,260 downwards.
TGTGAGGAACGCGTTATGGCCAGATTATGGTGTCAGTTGCAGTTCAATCTAACAGTAGTTGCTTAGGTCTGTAGTTTTACCTCGGCATACACTATTATCTTGCTGATAACAGGTGATTCCGACATTCAAATCAATTCGAGTACTTATGAAATAATAACTCGTATAACAGGTACATAGCTACTAGATTTTTATTTGCTTCATTAAAATTACACAGGTAACATTCGATGTTTGAAATCGATGTATACAAGGACGATAAATGTTTGGCTAAGTATAGAAACTTTTCAGGCTGATGCCTGCGGTATGATAGAGGTAACCTTTTCAAAGAGATATGAATTGTTTTAAAAGTGTCTTGGATACGTGGGTGGTTTGCTGCATCACTCACTGATTTGGAAATTTTTATATTATGGCCATCTATACATCTTAACTAATAAGATACTTCTTCCAAGCATGTGTGACTGTTAGCGTTCAAATACACTGTACAGTAGAAGCTCACACCAATGGACCTCATTTCAACGGACCTCGTTTCAACGGACCTCGTTTCAACGGACCTCATTTCAACGGGCCTCGTTTCAACGGACCTCGTTTCAACGGACCTCGTTTCAACGGACCTCGTTTCAACGGGCCTGAGAACAATTGGGGCACCTGAACACCCCCAGCTTGGTCGATCTCAGAGTGAGATTCCAAAAATTACATTCAAATCTATCTTCTAGGCAAGTAAGTGCTTTGAGTTTATTAAAACATTGTGCGATGTTGCCGGTAAATTCAGCCCTATTTTCAATGGACCTCTTCTTCCTGGTTTTAGTCCTTTGATGCGAGCGTCAACTTTAGTTTGATTTTGCTCAGCTTTACACAACCCATAAGTAATTAATTCCGGTATGCGTAAGCCTATGGACGAGCCCCCAGTCGTGGTATTTAAATTTTTTCTTCACACATTAATTTCCCCTTGGTTAATGGGATCTACGTACAGGAGCATACGAGGTAATGCCATCGAACATAAAGCGAATATAACTCCATTTTACACGTCTACAAACGTACAAGGGCCTACGAGGTAATGACATCGAACATAAAGCCACTGTAACTCCATTTTACACGTCATCAAACGTACAAGGGCATACGAGGTAATGCCATTGAACATAAAGCGACTATAACTCCATTTTACACGTCATCAAACGTACAAGGGCATACGAGGTAATGACATCGAACATAAAGCGACTATAACTCCATTTTACACGTCATCAAACGTACAAGGGCATACGAGGTAATGACATCGAACATAAAGCGACTATAACTCCATTTTACACGTCATCAAACGTACAAGGGCATACGAGGTAATGACATCGAACATAAAGCGACTATAACTCCATTTTACACGTCATCAAACGTACAAGGGCATACGAGGTAATGACATCGAACATAAAGCGACTATAACTCCATTTTACACGTCATCAAACGTACAAGGGCATACGAGGTAATGACATCGAACATAAAGCAAATATAACTCCATTTTACACATCATCAAGCTCGATAACAATTTCCAGGCTTGGATGAGGAACAAAGTTTCAAAACAACATCGGAACTTGCTGTTTTTCAGGATAATGTGACCACGACGGATATGAGAAGCAATGAGGCAGCAAAGCAATTTCCTGTTGAGAGCAGCCGAGGCCATAGAGAACTGCGTCATCACGCAGACGTGGCGAGGCCGCTTGTGTTGTGTACGCTACTGAATAACGCATCAATGTTTCCCCAACTTGAAGGAGTTGATTTTTGGTGTCTTTCTGTTAAGAAGCGAGCAAACAATTTTATGAAGAAGCATCATGAACTAAAAAAAACTGTTTTTTTGATAAATGTGGCTACTCTTTTTTTCCGGTGAGATTTTTCACGTTTGGCATCGCGATGCTCATGAGAAATGTATTGACAGCAGCGCATGAGACTCGTTAATCCGACCAAAACAATGTAAAAATTGTACGGCCCAATGAGCTGCTCACTCGGTAGAAAATCGCTCGGAAATTAATTAAATCTTCCAGAGTTCAGATAGGAAGTCATTAGCGGAGATAAATGAGCTCGATCTCATTGTCCACTGATAGCCGTTATCAGAGTTTGTTCAAGAAAATGGAATTTTCAAAGTCCCCAATGAAAGTTTAAACACAATTTAAAAGAGCTCACACTTTGCTCGAGAAAAAAGTTCAGATGGATTGAGAGCCATTAAATTTCCATTTTTGAAAAAACTGGGAATCTTTAAGCAATCTCGATGAACTGATGAGCTGAAGAGTGAGATCGTGAAATCAGTTTATTTCTTTAATTGGATGTTAAACCTCGCCTAACTTAAATTACACCAGGAAAATCGATGTATATAATTTCTCCCGAAGAAACGGTGCGTGAAATTACGGAATTACGCTATGGTTTTTATTTAAAGTTCACCTTCATCAATGGATTGAAATCCCGTATTTGTTCCCTTATTCCGAGTGTCCACGTCAGACTTCCCATTTGTTCCCTTATTCCGAGTGTCCACGTTAGACTTCCCATTTGTTCCCTTATTCCGAGTGTCCACGTTAGACTTCCCATTCCCCAACGATGAACATATTTCAATCTTATAGGCAAGGAAAATTTTCCTCTGTGAGTAAATTATCACTAAAAGATATGTATTGATTTCCTCCTCATGGTCGAGTGGATTTAAAAAAAATGAAAAATACGGACAATGAATTGCAGAAAATAACTAGAAGTTTGAGAGACTAATCAAGTATGACTAAATAAAAGACTGAAATATTTTTTAATGAATTTTTGGCGTAGCTAAAATAACTTAAAGTTCAAAAAAGTTCAGATTTATTCCTTACATTAGTGAAAAAATCCTTTTTAGCAACATTGATGGTCCGATGTCATTAGAGTGCCCGAGCGGCATTAGATTGCTGAAAATGAATTTTATACGAGGACAGTATCATCAAAATTTGCTACGTAGTGAAAATATTTAACCTGATCACTTTGTTCTGACATTTGTCAGATACCCAAAGTAATGATAAATTATATATACTTTTTCAATTTTGTACTTTTCTTGTGCTAATTCAGTCACGATGTGCATTCCATTCCACTCATTAAATCATCAAATGATCATGAGGTTAAGTTTATCTTCTCTATTACAGGTGTGTAAGATGAATCAAATGTTTCGTCGTAATTTAAAGTACTTATTTTTAATAAAAAAATTAGAGTAAAAGGATATGGTAAACCAATAATTAGAGTAAAAGGAAATGGTAAGCCCCCAAAAACCGTATATTCCATGCAAAAACTCTTAATTTAGAAAATCAGAAGCACGAAAAACATCACACTTTGTTTCCTCATTAACGGTGAAGCCTCTACGAGAAGCCTGGTGTGGAATTTAATAATAGAAGAATCTCAAACACCTTCAAGTCCTTGATTGGGGTCGTTGAAAATAATGAGGAAACTTATGTGCTCAGGCAAAACGCGCCAGAGTCTCACCTCACAGGAACCTGCGTCGTCGTCCGGGGCGTCAGTAGTCGTGTTGATGGCCGACATGAAATGTAAATATCTGAAACGTTTCTTGGTCTTAAATTTGTTCTGAGCAGTTGCTAAGCTTTTCAAATACGCTTAGCGAGGCGTGATCGCATGATGATGAGCGTTGATTCACTGGTACTGGGTACAGTCAAATCAAACAAAGTAGGAGAGAGTTTTAACTGATTTTTTTTAATTTCTGCGCATCTCAATCATGGGCGACATGAAAGAAAGTGCGCCAATCAATGTTCTTGAAACAAACACTCGCTGTTCGTGTTCATAGTAGAATTTAATGAAACCGGACTTTCAGACCGATGAGTCAAACCCTGACGAGAATTAATAGTCATTTTTGAAGCTCTGAAAAAAGTAGTCTCTAGACAAGCGACACCGTGGCTGCGTCGGTAAGAATGTCCCCGCACAGAACCAACCCAAGCGTTTTAGTGCGGAGGTCCGCGAACTGCACCTCGCCGCTGCCCAAGACTAAATGTTAAAGCTTCCTACGCAAAAGCGTCCGCGCGGGCTGCGATTTTAAACTAAAGTGGAGGAGTTAATGAGCGACCTGACCTGCGCTGATAACGACAGCCTGTGTGCTGTCCTGTGCTGCCGTTAATTGGCGCTGTCCAGTTAATGACGATGATGAGTGGTTGGTGTGCACTCTGCGTGCACAGAAATGATGACCTCACACCCGCTGTTTGGGCCGTAATGCCCGCTTCACACCCACTCCAACTAACTCCGGCCTCATAAAATTAGAATAAATTAATTCAAGACACGAATAGCATTTCACGTTGAAGACGACGATTCTTATGAAAGAATTCCCTCACTCCAAACCAGTCTCAAGCGCACGCAAGGCTCTGATGATTGCAAATTAGGGAACTAACACAAAGTGTTTATACTTTAAACATTAAGTGAGTGCTACTGCATCCTCTCGCTTGAATTCGTGCTACTTAGTTGAAATGAGAACTTTGATTTCAAGCGCACTGTGCATTATTAGACTGTCTAGACTCTAGAACGAACACGATACATTCGAACTTGCGGTGTGTCCGACTAGTTTTAATATTACTCACACGTTCGAAATAAGGCTACGCGGAATATTTCTCCATTCTGTACAGCGTCTCACGCTCATTCTCAGCAGAAAGTCTTGCGTCATGTTAAGTTGCAGTGGAATATTAGAATGACGCGTGCGTTCATAGAAATGTCACCTATTTCTTTCAATAATACATACACAAACCCCCCCAGCTTGAGTTTTTTATCTACACTTCTTTACTTCTTAAAGACGGTTTCCATGAGCTCGATGCAAAGGATTCAATGATCTCAAGTAAATGCTCCAATGTTCATGGAAGACTCGCACTGTTCCCTCGCCCAGTGGGATGCCCATGCCCCCATCATGATGCTCACCTACGCATCAAAATTACAATCTTGTCCTCATCTTATTCATGCACCCGCCGAAATATTGCCATTACTTTCACACTGCATAATAATTTCCCTGCTACATTCAAAGTGTCCATGTATCCACTGCAATGTCTCTTACACTCTGTTTAGATATCCATTGCAATTTCAAAGTCACGCTTAAAATGCTCGAGAGTCTAATGTGGCATTATCGCTACCTCTCTATCGTAATTTCCATATTCCTCTCACGATGTTAAAGTAATGAGAGCAAAAATTCCCCTGCTCAAAGTATTGCTCAGGTGACCACTGCATGACATACAGCGCCCCCGCTCTGCTCACGTGACCTCTGCATGTCATACAGCGCCCCCACTCT
>VOMN01005569.1:0-25710 GCA_014899125.1 Orchestia grillus | reverse complement strand
GTGTGGTGTGGGATGCGTTGTGGTTGTGTGGTGTGGGATGCGTTGTGGTTGTGTGGTGTGGGATGCATTGTGGTTGTGTGGTTGTGGCGTTGTGGTAGTGTGAAGGGTGTTGTAGTTGTGTGCGTTATATATCTATATATTTATATAGATAGAAGTGTTTTTTATAGGTTCATACTAAATGAACGAAAGTGTTTTTGACTGATTATATTTGAATGTAGGAACTTCATATGTGTTTTGGATGAATGACTCATTATTGTGTTAGGTGAAACAGGGCCACTTCAGCCTAGGTCATGGCAGGGCCTGTCCCCGACAAGAACATCTGGGACACTGAAAAATGTATGCAAAGTCAACACTAATAGGTAGAAATATAGTAGATTACTTCTGGGATAAAATATTAGTTTTCAAACTAAGCACGAAATACACGAAGAATATATTTCTCATTAACTGTTTCACATATCCAAAAAGTTTATTAAATGCCAAATTTATTCGTATAGTGTTCTGAAAAATCCATGTTCTTCGCGACAATTTAGTGACTTCGTACATGAATAAGGTTAGTGAAAAGTTTTTGTGATTGCCCAGTTTTCGAACTCCTCTCTCTGAGCTGGACGACTCTGACAAATGCACCGAGTTCGTAAATCTGAGCAATTTCTGAAATTTGCTCTGTTCCAGCGGGCTCAGGCTGGCCCTCGACAGACGAGCACTTGAATCTTTGGTGGGCAGTTGGAGGGATCAATGGCGAGTGAATCTAACGAAAATTTAATGGGCAGTTGGAGGGATCAATGGCGAGTGAATCTAACGAAAACTTAAATTAGATACTGTGTCTCTCATAAAATTCAATAAGTTAAAGCTTTACATTCACACAAAATATTAATGGGCAGTTGAAGGGAACATCGACGAGGGAATCTAATGAAAACTTAATGGGCAACTGATGGGATCAATCGCGAGTGAATCTAACAAAATTTTGATGGGCAGTTGATGGGTTCAGTGGCGAGTGAATGTAACAAAAATTAATGGGCAGTTGATGGGATCCAAGGGCTAGTGAATCTAACGAAAATTTAATGGGCAGTTGATGGGATCAATGGCTAGTGAATCTAACGAAAATTTAATGGGCTGTTGAAGGGATCAATGGCGAGTGGATCTAACGAAAAATTAATAGGCAGTTGGGATCTATGGCAAGAGAATCTAACGAAAAATTAATAGGCAATTGATAGGATCAATGGCGAGTGAATCTAACAAAATTTTGATGGGGAGTTGAAGGAATCAATGGTGAGTGTGTTTAACGAAGATTTAGCGTACAGTTGAGAGTATTAATAGTGAGCGTACATATCAAAGAATAAGTGAGCAGTTGAAGGGATTATAGGTAAGCGTACACAACAAAATATTTAATTTGTGATGTTCCTTTGCAGATATTTCTGGCCAAAGTCTGGGGTGTTACAAATCCAGGCTGCAAAGATGGCCGATGCTGGCGAGTATTGGTGAGTTCACGTTCACGTTGAAAAATTGATTCATGGACGATAAAAATAAATTTAACAAACTTGACGTTTCAGCAACCAATCATATCGCCGACAACTCTAGCGGAAAACGCACGTTGCCATCGAGGTTTGCATTTACGGGTTTTGTTAACAGTTTTCGTTGTCTTACACTGGGGGTCACAAACAAACTCATACGTCCCCGAATTCATGCGCACAATCTGCGATATGATGCTGGACATGGTCAACTAAGAAAACTTAGTTGATACGTTCGTTCTAAGGAGCGAGGGATGATGTTATCTTCACTGCTAGTGGTGAGAGGAGATCGACATCTTTTTCAGTCATTATTCGTTTCCAAGAACTACATACTAGTTTTTTTAATTTTTCGTTAGAAAAATTAAACATAACACTTTCGTTTTCTCATGTTTACTTTTGCTTTCGTTCACTGCTAGATTTTTATTACTTCAATGCATTTGAATTTTTTTACAAACTATTCCCTTGTAAAATGTTTTCATCTAGGTAAAAATTAATTAATTCTGTCTGGCTATAGGATAGACAATAGGATTAGGTCAGTTAGGTGTGTCTATCGTATGCTGTGGAGACTGGCATCTCCAGGGGCACTGGTAGGTTACCTCAGTTATAGTTAGGTCCTCTAGAACTACTTTTTTGTGCCCTCTTCGTTTCTTTCTATTATCACACCTTTTTTGCTATCTCTTCTTCTTCTTTCACAACTGGCTGTTTCTAAGTTCAGGGTATCCTGTGTTGAAACACACCTTGTGCATAGCCTCCCCAGTCTCTACAGTCAATACTAAATGGGCCTTTCTTTTTCTGTACGACACAGTCCTCGTCATTGAAACACTGTAATCTATTTCACTTCTACTACTGTCAGTCTTAGCCATTCTGCCTGTTGTTTTGCGTTGGTGGTCGATCTCCGTGAACAACATAATTTATTAAGGAACACCCTCAAATTCGAGGAAAATCTGTTTCCCTCAAATTCGAGGGATATCCACCGTTACCCACTGAATATTTAAATCGTAATCTTCGATTTAGCGAGTTGCAGCTATGACGACATGTACACAATATTTAGCGGTTAACTGAGTTGGCTTCGTTGGGTTAATTTAAATTTACGCTTAAATTATATTAGCACTGACAAGGAGAAGCACATCCATGAAGCCCCTGGTGGGAATGCGCTATTTTTAATGTGTAATTATATTCTGAGCGCGACTATGGTTTTAATTAACCGATCAAGAGTGCTTGTTTTTGCTGTAACAAACGTTTTTCGCGTATGAAATTGCTCTTTTCTCATTTCATTTCGGTTGGATGATGAAGATAATGAATAATGAAATTTTATTATTATAAGTATCTGGTTTTATGGCCGGTGTCGTAAAAGTGTATTTCCAATAAATTAAACAACTCAACATAATTTATTATCGCAAAGGTTACATAAATTGTTGCGGATATAGACTTTTTGAACAAGAAATAACCTCTTGTCTTCTTTTTGGGACGAAGTGGCGTTAATTATTCAAATTTTAACCTAAAATCCTTGTTCATGTGGTCCGTTTTAGTGATAAATGGAACGAATATCCTCTTTTTGATATTTATTTCCCCTTAATTCTCACATAAAATTTGATCTTATTTTCAGGATAATGTTAAACTAATAGTTTTGTCTCGCTTCATGGATACAACTTACAACGACATAACGAATGAGCTTTGAAGTGCCTCTTATGGATGCCTGAATGTTAACGATTGTGAATATTTTTTATCATTCGTTATTACTCATTTTTTCTGTTAAATTATTTTTTTTTCAAGAACTTTCCTTTTCGTATCTCAGGTGCACTGGCTACAACAACGTTACGCACGAACTTTCCAGCAGCTCCTCAGGGTTTCTGAACGTGACTACAGGGGACACCACCCTGAGCAGCGGGCGACCCTCTGTCTACAGCCTGGACGCGGCCATGTTTGCATCTGCCCACAGACGCAACCACCACGAAATTGCATCTTCTCGAAACGACAGGAGCGGAAAGGCAGAGTACGAAGATGTATTCTCACTCACCAAGCGTAACCAATCTGAGAGAGCGGCGAATGATACGCCAGATCTTGCCACCGATCTCGTCCTGGTAAGATCTCTCTCGGTCGTCGCTGAAGACAACACTAGTACAGCGAATAGCCCTGAAGGAATCGATGTCGGAAGCTATTCTTTCAACGGGAGCGGTCATCAGGACCTTGGTGAGATCAGCGCCTCTCAAAACTTGGTTCCCATTTCGGCGAACTCTTCCAGAACAGGACTGGCGGCGACACCAAAGCCTTCTTCATCGCAAATTGTGGTGCAAAGCAAGGAAGCAAGGCTCTTGCCCGTCGCTGTTAAGGAGACCGTGCCCATCGACAGCTCTGCCGTTCTCGAATGCATCACCAACGCTAATAAGATGCACGACAAACTGTACTGGTCGCGAGCTGGTGAGTTGGAAACGTCTGCACATTGTACTCCTGTTCAAATATTTTCAAGGACTTCATTTTTCAATCATTTTCAGTAACAGTAACAACGTGTATCATATGTATACGGAGGGTGTCGCAAAGAAGTCTACCAGTGTAAAATCGTTTAAATATTATGACAAGTTTTTCTAATTCTTTTACGAATGCTCTCGCTTTACAGACACCAGATAATCTTTACCTCGTTTCATTGTTATCACCGCGTGTTGACGCGTTTTTTAATTTTTACGGAAGCCTCTCGTCTTTTTGAATTGCAGACAACCGATCGCTGAACAGCCACGTGTTGTGGCAGGGACAAGGCTCCTTGGTGTGGCAGAGAGTGCGGAGAGACGACGCTGGGGTGTACGTGTGCTCCTGGCCTTGTGCGCACGACAACAACCACTGCCACTTCCCCAGGGATAAAATTGTAAGTCTGCATCGCTCAACATCATTGGGAATCGAGTGGGAATAGGAACAAAACGAGATCGATTTTTCTTACAATAATTTATCGCATCGAAGGGAGGAATGTGTGCGAGTTTCCCTGATTTTTGCCTCTAAGGAAATTTGGTTTGGGAGCTCATTGCTCTGAGTGATTGACATAATTTTTTTAACTTTTAATGTAACTACGGGTTACCCTCCAATGGGTTACCGGCGAACGGGTTACCTCTCATGGGTTACCTTCCAATGTAACTACGAGTTACGACCGAAGGTAACCCATGAGAGAGTTCAAAAGGTTGTGTATCAATGCCTCATAGTCGATGGATCTCCGGTCGACACGGAGTTTGGACCTGCGCTGTACATCCAATGTATTTTCGGTGAAATTAGTAGGTGTTTCGTCGAGTGGAGAGAAGGACGAAAACATGCATACCAGAACTAAAAGAGTGAGATTTTTTTCTTGAACTTCCTTGTTCGAGAATGTTTAAGGTTGAAGGAATGCAAGGAATAAGTTATTCTGTTCTTCAAAATGGCATCATTACCAACGAGAGGTCCAAAAAAGCACAAGAGATTAAAATTTTTTACCGACCAAACTATTCTGCCATAAGGCTGCATTTAGGTTTGTGCGAAAAACCAGCCGAAGCTCTATGTATTTAGGAGATAAAGCTGCATTTAGTTAGAAACGAAAGAATAGTTACGGCCTTGTGGATGAAAGAAATAAGGTTACATTTAGCTTGTCACAAAAAAGAAAAGCATGTTTATGAAAGTTTATTTTACAATCTGTATCAACGGTGAAAAATTAATTTGTGTTTTTTACACGCCAGCAATACGAGTTGAAGGTCCTCGAGATGCCAACCATCCTGCAGAGCCAGATGTTCTGTTCGATATCAAACGGCATGGAAGCCACCCTCAACTGTACCGGCTTGGTGGTACCAGACCTGCAGGTCTTGTGGTACCGCAACGGGAGACGTATCTGCTACTCCGGTACACACATCATCAGGACCACAACCAGAGACAACACCATAACGTCCTCGCTTGAGATAAGCCACAGCACACTGGAAGATAAGGTGCGGGATCCCTCGAGTGCGAGCGTGCCTTGAAAGTTTAGGAGGATTTAATGACATGTGTTTTATGAGCCTTAAAAAACGCTTCGCTCGAGGTCTAATTTTTGAAACTTTCAGAGTGAGTATGGCTCGCATTTGTTGTTCAAACACATATTCATATTCACATGTATTAATATGATTTAGAATCATGCAATGCGCCAGCAATCGTTCAGATTTTCAACGTTCCCGTGTACGGAAGTGTCTTGGTCGTTGCACCGAAAACCTATGATTCTCAAAAGCCGGTTCCTATTAGGTTCATTTTTGGCTTAGATTCGAGGTCTCCTGGAGACAGCCATTAATTTAGGAAATTCGGAAAGGCTTTTGTTGCTCCGAAGGATTTCGGCCCCTGTTTCAGTGGGACACCAAAGCTCCGTTACATGAATAACACATTCCTACTATTCGTAGGAGTTTTTAGTAACTTTTTACACATTCTGCACATCCGTTCGGTCTCGTGTGATGGGAGTGAGGTGGTCTGCTAACCTGCTTTGGACACCCAAGTCCTGTTGTTGAGCGATCAGTAATACGGAACCTCTCAATGCACTGTATGCCCAAATCGGGTAGCGCCTTAGATTTCAACTCCTTATTAACCATGTCCATTTACGGTTGAAAGTATCGTAAATTTAAAAAAGTGTTTTGTCCAGTTGGGAAATGACGGCTGAACGATGGTGGAATCGTGACGCGCAACTTTGTCGTGTACGTTTCCAGGGCGTGTACCAGTGTTATGTACGTTTCCAGGGCGTGTACCAGTGTTATGTACGTTTCCAGGGCGTGTTCCAGTGTTATGTACGTTTCCAGGGCGTCTACCAGTGTCATGTACGTTTTCAGGGCGTGTATCAGTGTCGTGTACGTTTTCAAGGCGTCTACCAGTGTCATGTACGTTTTCAGGGCGTGTACCAGTGTTATGTACGATTCCAGGGCGTGTACCAGTGTTATGTACGTTTTCAGGGCGTGTACCAGTGCTTCTTCGTGACGAAGCTCGGCGAAGTGAGCGTCGCGGGCTACGTGGACGTGCGTCAATCTTCGGACGCGCTTTCGTCGCCACTCAACTTGGAAATCGGCGTCGTGACGCCGACGAGCGTCGACTTGCGGGTCGACTACGTTGGCGACTCGCGTGACGGAGTGGCCTTCGTTGTGTTCTACAGAGTTAAAAGTGCGTTAAAATCGGGGGCTGCGAGGGATAGCTCCGATGAAACAATGGGGCGCGAGTGCAGGAGTAAGATTACATTTGAATGTTGTCAGTTCTACCGTCCTTTTGGAGGTATTATTTTTCATGTTTTACGAAATATTAGTCAATTGAGCGAAGTAACATAGTTGGATCATAGAGAAAATAGAGCTGCAATTTCAAGCTAGTTTGTGTAACACTCTTAAGTCCGGCCTACAAGTATCCAGTTTCTTACAAGGGAAGTATTAATTACTCGAGTGAAATTTCAAGTAAACTTGTTATTGTTCGTACGTATTGTATGTGCTTCTACATTTTAACAGTTTTTAAATTAATCGGAGCTCTTGATGCTGAAGGAAACATTCGGCTCTGATATATCTTACTAGCTTTCGAAATTTTCGTGCTAGTAAGTTATATATATTTTTAAAACCCCCCCCTGCAACCAAATCGTTAAAAACTCAATTTCATTGCTTTAAAAAATTAAAAATTAGTTCTATATTGATCACCATTTCAATTTCAAGCGCTCGCAACGCTAATATTTTAAAGACGTTCTGTTTTATATTCGTTTGAATCTTGACCTCTCGAACGTGTACGAAAAATTGCATTAGGAGAGTAGTTAGGGGGAGTTCGTCCCTCCTTAAGAACTACGGTTAGATTCTTCTGAGATAAGTATAAATGGATGGATGGATGCATCGGTTGATGTACCTCTATTCATTTCAACACGTTTCGCCGTTGGGTTTTCAACGTCTTAGAACTGCTGATGTGTGAAGGATATGAGGTTTAAACTTCCTTTTCCATGAGAATCATTCCGTGGTTACGTGAAAATTAGTGCCTGAGGTGGGAGTCGAACCCTCACTTCCCAGCTGTGAGGCTGTCACGTTAATCAGTGAGCACCATGGTGCCTTGATGCATGGAAGGATGAATGTATGGATGAATGAATAGGCTAACGAATGTATTCACAGCCTACACACATGGCAGGAGGGTATTCATGAATGGATGTGCACCGATCCAGTATGAAATTGCAGAGTACGGCAGCAATTATAGAATAAGCTAATGAGAAAAATTGTCCTGGTATGTTTTTTTTGCCTTCATTCGTGGAAACGGGTGAAAAACACGCATTTTGCCATCATTATTAAACCGGAAACGATAACCGTAAGCTTTATTACTCTGAAAAATTCATTTTCAGTTTCACAATAATGTCAAATTCGGAAGAGCTACGTCTTAGAATATCCAATTTCTTTTTTTTATCGCGTGTAACGATCCTGTTTAAAAAGCTACGCCTGCTTTTTCGAAGTCGGAAATGTTGACAGATGTGTCCAGAGTTGATTCCAGATCTGGACACATCCGGAGAGATGAACTTGAATGGAGGTTCGACTCTACTCGAGAGAAATATGTAAAATTTCTGGTCAGTTTACTTTGTCAGAAGACATGCTAAGTCTCAATAAGTCGACCGTTATAACACGAGAGCGAGAGAACTGCAAATCATTCTTTTATGCACGTGATGCACTTCTCTCGAACGACAGCTCTACTTCGTGATTTAGATGAAAAATATCTGGAAGATTCGATCGTGCTCCTTGGACTGGTATGTTTTCCTGATTTGAAGTATTCTACTCGTTCGCTTCCCTGTTATGTTTATCCCGCGGGAACATCTTTAATGATATTTTTTAATTTCTTCTTGCAGCAGATACCGTGGGACTTCCCGAAGGGGAATGTGAAGAGGACGATTATTCCCCAGACCTCGACCGCCACCAGCCTTACATGGAGCGCGTGTTTAGGGAAACCTACTTTTCCATCAACAACCTTCAGCCTTACACGCAATACACGTTCTTTGTGCGCTCTGTGCTCTACGACAGCTCGGTGACCAACGGCAGCTCGGAAGCGGACGTCCTGAAGAGCAGCGACTTCTTCAGTGAACCCAGCGACTTCCAAACCGTCCGAACGAGACCCGACAGTAAGGACCGTTTTGTGGCTATCACTTCATTATTTATTACAACTTTTTGCCTTTGAAATGTGAAATTTTATCGTCCATTTAACGTTTTAATTTGTGGTTATTGTATTAAACAAGGAATATTTAGCGTGAGTTTGTCGCAGTGATTTTAGCGAGCTGGGCTGTGAGGTGTTGGGGTTGTGCATACTCTTACCTCCGCTCGCAGTCTTTATTTTTTCCTGTAACATTATTTTTTTGGTCTACAATAACTACGGTGTTGTAGGCTGAAAGGATACATTAAAGAAGAACTTTATTTCTGGCTCAATGACGTGAAACATGAATGATATCACAACGATATTATAGTTCAGAGGACATGACACGATTAGCTTTTGTTTATGTCCTTTGTTTTTGGTAAACTAACAGGAGACCTGATGGCTTAACGAATGATTTGGTGGCTTTAGTTGCAATAATTAGATAGATTTAGCCACAAATTTTGATGGCTTAGCTGGGATAATTCGATGAAGTCTCGAGTGAAAGTACCACAGTTCAATGGCTTCAGCTCTAACAGTTTAATCGTTTTGGCTGGAATAGTTTGACGTCTTTGTCTGTAATAAATAAAATTGGAGGAAAGCGAAAAATTTTCAGACTGATGTTGATTTATGCTACTGAGAAGTTCCAAGCTATTGTTTCTGGGCAGCAGAGCGTATTTGTGGACATTCTGACGAAATCAGTCACCGTTGGTGTGCATCCTTTGTTGTTCACATTAGACTAAGCCGTCTGTTTCTTCTATTAGTGTCCCCTCAGGGGGCATAGGATAGGCCATAGGCAATAGAGGTAGGTTAGTTAGGTTTGTCTATCCTATGTTTTGGGGACTAGCGCCCCCAGGGGAGCACCGCTAGGCTATCTCAGCTTTAGATAGGCCTTCGGGACTTCTATCTTTCGTGCCCACTTTGCTTCCTTCCGTTTTCATTCCTTCTTCGCTATTTCTTATTTGTCTTTTCTTCCTTTTCCTTCTTAACTTGCTGTTTCTATGCGCAGCGGATCTTGTGTGGGAACACACCCTGTGCATAGATTCCCCGTTCTCCTAAGTCCATACTAAATGGTCCCTACTCTTTCGATGCGGTATAGCCCTCGAGGCCGGTGCATTGCGTCTAACCCCAATAATAATAATTCTACTATTGTAGTTTCGCCAGAAATTTTGGAGAGCTATAAAAAAGATAGGGTGCACTGGGAGGAGAAATTTATGAGGGCGGGTGACTTTTTTTCTATTAATGTAGTATAAAAGTGTATGAAAAATACGCGATTTATTTCTCAACAAATAGTTTCTACTAATGGGTATGCCTCTGTTGATGTATATAGAGTTTCAAAAATATTTATTGTACTTAAGGACTACAGATTTTGGGCAAAAATGCCTGTTCATGGCAAGAAAATCTTCGATATATTGAATTGAATTATAATTTTTGCAGGGATAATTATTTGTAAAATTCCAAAAGTTGCGTGAAAAGAAGGAGCTGTCATTGTCACCTTTCTCCCTCAATCCTGTGTCACTGCTAGGTTCAATTGGCATGCTGTGCATTACTTCTACCAAAATAATTTTGACTTCATCGCGTTGCAATTCTAATGACGTAGCCTTCACTTACTCCAGCCTGGCAATGGCGGCTTTATAATTCCATCTCTTATCAATAATTAGAGCATCAATAATGTAGATCATCACGCCTGATGATCCTAATCCCATTGAAAACCATTTGCGAATGAAAGAGCCCCAACTGACATGGTCGTGAATTTCTTTATGTCTCAGTCCCAAAGCACGTCCCGAAGCTGCACATCAACAAGCTCTCGACCTCGTCACTCCAAGTGAGGTGGGTCAAGCTGACGGTGGCGGAGGCGTCCGGTGAGGTCGAGCAGCAGCGAATTCAGTGGAGGCGGACAAACGACAACAGAACTCCGCAAATCGAAATTCTCGGACCCGATGTCCAAGCCTTCAACATCACCGGTTGGTTTAGAATTGATCATTTTTACGTAATAAGTACGCAGAGTTTCGTTATAATTTGTCGGAGAGTCGTTATAATTTGTCGGAGTTTCGTTGTAGTTTGTCGGATTTTCGTTATAATTTGTCGGAGTTTCGTTATATTTTGTCGGATTTTCGTTATAATTTGTCGGAGTTTCGTTATAATTTGTCGGAGTTTCGTTATAGTTTGTCGGATTTTCGTTATAGTTTGTTGGAGTTTCGTTATTTGTTTATCATAAGCACGTCATATCGGTTTCTCACGAATTGTGATTGTTAAACATAAACACAGTTGCAATACCTTGATTTATGGGCTGCATGTAGTTCGTTACCAGGCTCATTCTGTTGGGTTGAGTCATGATAATTTTTTTATTATAACAGTCAAAATATAGCTGCACATTTACGTTAACCGGTAACTTTTTGCTTAGCGAGACCCTTCACTGGATTTTATTGTCTTTGAAATTAGGCATTGTGGCTCATAACTTTCGCAAAAATTTAGCATCTTAAGAATTTAACATTATTTGTCCCGCCGTCATTTTTGGCGGGGAGCGACCGATATTGTTTGTATAACGAACTTGCAGATCACATACGATGTTATAAATCAACGATGTTATAACTCATGTTCGTCTTCGAGGTCTCATTCCTGAAGCGGAGTATGAGGTGATCGTGGAGGCGCGGACTGTGGATTACCCAGTGAAGGAATGGAATTGGACCAAAGTCGTCATGGTGATGGATGAACCCAGAGCTCTGCACCTCGCCGTCATGAGTGACAAGCCCACGGAGATGATGGTCAGGAATATCTTCTTGTAGTCATTTTATTTTTAAAGGTCTTTTCGTGTGAGGTCTGGGGCTTTGGAATGCTTTATGAGAGTGCGTGCTAAAATCAGCCGTCTATCTGACACGAAATTTTCCTCTTGATGGCAAAAACTTTTTTGAGGGCGTATTTTTTTCGACATCTTCCTAATGTGTGACGAAACTTTGTAAGGGATAGTCAAGCAGCCTAGACTCATAAACACGTAGTATTGTGAGCGAATATGTAAGCCATGTGAAACTGACTGCAAGAATTCGTGACTGGATTTTGAGCAAAGTTTTTGTGAATACTTTTCATTCGACTGGAATTGAAGCTACAACTGCTACATAGTTTTAAACACTTTGAAAGCTCTGTTAGGAGTCTCAACACGAAGAATATCGCTATTATTGATGAGAGATCTGGCATTATTTTTGTACATTTGCACATTTGTAGAAATCAACTGAAGCTCATTAGTGATGGCAAAGGTTCTGAAGCCCACATGGACAAAAGCTTACTTAATTTTGATGTTGCAAAGTTTTTCTGCAGCCATCATTTTCTGGGATGGTATTCTATAGGACTTCAATAATTTATGTTGTGCATTTCTCTCCGTTAGATTTGTTTTCTATCGCTCCTCTTCAGTACATATATCCTCAATCAACTCTAAGGTTAAAAATTTTTGCCTCCAAGTCAAGCTACTCTGAATTTCAAATTCCTTTCTATTCGTGAAAACATTTCTGCGTTTATCTGGTGTGATGCAGTATGGAAACTTATTGAATTGTACAGTACAATCTCTTCGAGTTGTGTGAAATTAGTAAATCTATCTAATAACAGTCATGCAATTAACCTAACACCGCTTAAAGAGAACGTCTGATGACATTTGCAGTTTTATCATGTTTAGGTCATTAATTTACTTGTTTGAGTTTGAAAGTATCTGATTTTTCTGTGAATACGTTCCTCTTAAAAACTTCTAGCTTCACTTCTAAAACTTTTATCCGCCAAATGTTCTAACAGTGGCTTACAAGTTAATATTCCATACATTCACGTAGTTTCAAACACCTGTAAAAAACATGCATAATACCAACCCGCATGATAGCAGGACACTCCTGGCAGTCCTCTTACTGGTCGTTGAAAAAAAGTCCTTTTTCGTTGAAGCATTCCACCCATAGCTGCAGAATCCCTTCAGGAGATACAACATTAGCGCTAGGGTTAGGTTTATCTATGGCCTTCACAGCCTGTGGATTGGTATGTCATGTTGCGTTATCGTTACCTTCAGAACTTTTTTAAACAGGATCATTACTGGAGTTGAAAAGTGGATGCTGTTCAATAACGTTTAGCCCAAAAAACAACGGCTAAACCGTGGAGCAAAGCCTATCCTACAACCTCGAAATGGCTTGCACTCAATGAAAGATTTTTTGAGTGTATGGTGGGCCACGAAAGGAATTATCCACTGCGAGTTGTTAGGTAACAATTAAACCATAATAACAGAAGTGCATGGCCGACAGCTGAGGGAGTTAAGAATAGCTTTACAGGAAAACGGACTTCATTAATGAACAAGAAGGGAGTGATTCTACACAACAGCAATGCTAGACTTCACACTGCAGGGGTGACTACTAGTCTCCTTTAGTGCTTTGCTGGGAAATAATGTGTCTCCCACCGTATTCTTTTGCCATTGCCCCGTCAGATTATGATTTTTTCAGACAACAAATTATTTCGATATCATGAGGCTCGCTTCAAAAGAAGAGGTTGAAATGAAGTTAGCTTCATTTTCGGATCAAAACCATGCCCTTCATATTAAAAGGATCAAAAAGCTTATTTACATAATCGGTGAATGGAGAGATCTTATTGAGAACGATAGTGCCGATCTTGAAGACTAACATGTGTACTTCTTGATTTATTTTCAGATATATTCCTAGCTATGAAAAAGTGTTCGGAACTATGGTTACAGTGTGATAGTTTCTTTATTCAGGGTGAAGCTCCAAGATTCTTTTCCCCAAAAATGAGTGAGAGAAATGGGTCTTGATACACGATCTCTTACGAAGGCTTCCATGACCTCACGCTAACACACGCACCATAAACAGTTCAAGTGCAAGAACAAGCATTCACCGAGCGAACATTTGTACTCCTTCGAAATTTCTTCAAGTCAATCTATCCACTTCCTCGTAACTGAGTGCATTTAACGAGAAGTGATACTTTAGTATAGCATCTTCGAAAAAAGGTTTATTTACTATTCTCATTGCTGAAACTTGGGTAAAAGCTCGTAATAAATTGGTATGCATTCCCAGTTCCTACTTAAATTTAATGTGAGGCGAGGGCTTCTTGAAAAACAAGTTTACTGCTTAAAAGTTTGAGTTTAGCAGGACCGAAGCATGTAAAGAAGACTTCACTACAACGTGAATAGTTGCTTGAAAGACTAGACAAATTTTCGGCCTCTTTTCCTTTCACCATACCGAAAAGCAAGAGCATCGTTGTGTCCTAGTATAATTATCTACAATCAAACGTAACATCGATTGATACATGCAAAATGTTACACGTGTTTTTAATATATTTTTCCGTACGCAGGCCTACATCACGGTGGCGCCCGGCACGCACGAGTACATCGCGCAGTATTCAGTGGACATTAGGTGTTCTAACTCATTCCAGATGAAGGAAGAGCTTCCGGCGACATCTCCGCAGTTGCCCGTCTACCGCTTTGGTGAGATCTTCTAAATTTTACACAGTCGTAAACTTTATCTAGTTGGTTTTGAATTTTGAATTTATTCTTATTTTTTACCTACACTAGTGGATACAATTGTATTGAGATCTTCATACGTACGTATCTTCGTAGTTGTGCGTGTTATTAGTCAGGTTACTTTTTTTATTACTATGATGCAGGGAGTTATGAGTGAATAAGTTCCTCAAAAAATTTAAACCGTGCACTACGGGAAATACAGCAGCACTTCACTTCTTGAGTCGACGCAATAACCGACCTATGAAGACTAAAATGCAACAACGCTGAATTCGCTTCCTACAACACGAGTGAGAATAAACATATCTGCAGTAAATTGCCATCGCAAAACAAACCTTTTCTGCGGTATTTATTCTTAAGAAACTTCACCCCGCGTCAGGTTTGAAACGCTATGCAGTTAAGGGTTGAGTCTCTTTTCAACACAGAGCTTCAACTCAGAATTCAATGGAAGCTCTGGAACTTAGGTCCAGGGGTGTGCTGCTCCGTCGCCGCTGAGATGTCGGGTACCAGGCGAGAGCTGGACGACTTCAAGACCAAAAAATCGCTCTGTTCTTCAATGCCCACCACTCAGCGTCGCACCAATACTACTTCCGTCGACAATATTCGGGTGAGACGAATGTCCTACACTTACAGCACGGCTTGTATGTCAAAATGTATTCGGTCTCTCTTCTTCTGCTTGTGTCAATAATTTATTGATGACATTTTTTACACCTTGGAACGAATTGGTTTATTTATCGAGGAATGTTACGTCTGTCGATGCTGTTTGTGTTCACCGTTTATTAAGATGACTTCTTCTGGGCTTTGATCACAGAACACGTGAATTGATCAGAATTTTCAATCACATGTTATGGGGACTAACATTAGGTTGTCTTATACGCCTTTGAGCTTCTTTCAATTTTTTTTGTCGTCTTGTCCTCTTCAATCTCAACTTGCTGTTTCTATACGCAGGGAATCATGAGTAAGAACATACAGTGTGCACAGATTCTCCGTTCTCTGTAATCCATTTTAAATGGTCCCTTCTTTTTACTGTCTTCTGAACCTACTTCATCTGAGTATGGATCTGTAAGCCACGACTGTAACTAACTAACTAACCTAATGAAATTGTTTCATTGCAACGTACGCGTTTGCAGATCACACCAAAATTGCTGAAATGAGGTAATCCCACGTAGCCGGCGCGTTGACTTCATTTCTCTTGCAGATCAAGTGGCTGAGTGGTACTGAGGTGGAGATCTCGTGGAGAGTTTTGGTGTACTTGGACGCTGCACAATCTTTCGTCGTTGACCTCCAGCGTCTGGGGCCGGTCCGGTCTGATCAGGTACCGACCATTAATACTTGTATAGGTACCAGTGGGGCATTCGTGAAACATTCTGCACTCTCGTTGTTCCAGAAAAGCTTAGTTAAATAGATTTTAAAGTACTTTTTAGTTATAAATTAGAACTTGAAACGTCTTGATATGATTGTTAAATTCCACTTTACACTTCATCGGATCTGCTACTCATTTTTTAAGAACTATTGCCTGTCACAACGCAATCAGGAATAGGGCGTAATACAATTTATACTTAAGTTCGTCAGACTCTTACACTTTCAGTTTGGATTTTCTGCAGGTAACAGTAGTCATAGATTGCTTACTGGGCATACAATGTGCAATGTTTGCAGCCTCGAAATCTTCAGGTCATGTTTCCAGTTTTAATTGGCACTCCCGTCAACAGACCTTAACGCGACTCCGATTCTCCACACAGTTAAAATTGCATGCTAACAAATATTTCTACTGTGAATTTAAAAATGAAGGATTTTGGTTTCACAAATTTGGTTATTCTATTAATTTTCTTTCTAATTAGAACTAGCTTATCCGATTGATGAACACAAATTTGAAGAAAACTCGAAAATTTGTATTTAAACATGATAGTGCTTTGGTTACATTAGGATAGGTGAGATGATCGCGTGTACCATATGTGACCTACTTCGGAGTCAACGTGTTAACTTGGTCGATCTTAGATCCCGAACCCCCATATTTGAGGTAGAATTCGCTTATAGGCAAGTAAATGCTTAACATTTTTTCCAACAATCGCGCGATATTCCCTACGAGTCCCCATTAGCGGATCCCCTTTCTCTCCTCTGAGCTCGTTTATGCCAAAGTCAGCTATTGTTTCTAGAGGCTTATCAGATTCTTTGAGCTTTTATAATAATAATGGTTAAATTTACTTCTTATTTAACTTGACACTTTGCCTTCGATAAGGGTCATATATGGTACACGCGATTGTCTAACCTAATCTGACGTAACCAAAGCACTATCATGTATGAATACTAATTTTAAAGTTTTCGTCAAATTTGTGTTCATCAATCGAATAAGATAGTTCTGATTAGAAAGAAAATTAATAGGATAATCAAGTTTGTGAAAGCAAAAATCCTTAATTTTTACATTCACGACCGAGATATACGTCGACATGAATTTTTTCCTGTACGGAGTATAGCAGTCAAAGCGTTGAACAGTTGGATGCTGCTTGCAAAGTATGTTCTCATTTTTCCCACTTGAATTAGGTGTCATTCAAATAACTACTCGTCGCTATCAATAGATAGCTCTCCAAACTAGCAGTAAGATCAAGTTCTTAAAGTGGATGAAAGTTTTCGTTAGAGTTTTGAAATTTTCCTCGACAGAATAAAGTTTTTTTGAGTTTATTTTGAACAACATTTCTTTTACCTGAATGTTTCATTTTAGCCTAATTGTCGCTTAAAATCTTGGCACGAATTCCTCGATTGGACCAAAATATTTAAAAAAAATGATTTATTGCCTTCTGTGTACAGCCTTCGTATTTATATCTCTATATTCTTAATATTTGGCTATCAGTGTTTACCTCAAGATATTCCTCAAAATATTTTTTATCGCATGAGAAATAAAAAATAAATAGGAGTGGCCTTCTTGGGTCCAAAATTGATTTTTTCACCAAGCTTATTACTTCACTTCACAATCATAGATTGTAAATTAGAGCAATACTCTAACTTTTTTTTTAATTCCCTGCAACACTTTAAAGAAACCGGAACGTCAAAGTACTCAGTCATTAGTTGTATTTGAATACTTAAATTCAATAATACAGAACAACCTCTGAAGTTCATTACACCTTGAGAGCGATAAAAAGTATTTAAAATTCCAGCTCTCGCACGTTTCCTTCAAGATGCTTGGAGCAAAACTACAAACGTAATGCAACTTTCCAGAGAACTTAGAATTTTAATCTTGCAGCTCTTTCATGACTCGTCGTATTCGCATCTGCATAACTTTATGCTAGGAACCATTTCAAGTTAAATGTGCCATGAATTGTGACAAGTAAAAAAATGAGTAATCTGGATGAGCGGTGCGAGCAAATGACTCTTCAATTACCAAAATCCACGCAGTAATGCCTTGTGGACTGCCAAGTATCGTGTTCTTGGCCTCCGGTCTGTTGATTTTGGCGTCGAAACCGTTCTCGAGGGACCACTCGGCCATTCTCTGCGAGAAACCAAGCTTGGCATGCCACCGATTTTGGCAATGCGGTCGCACAGCTAACAAAGTTCTGGAGCGGTTAAGTTTGGTCGAGGATATTTTTTTTACCAAGTTTGGGGATTATTATTCGCTTCGAAGCTGACAAACTTCAGAGCTTAAACATGCCGAGTTTTTTTTGGTCATCTCCCTTTTGAGGTGAAAACGAGCGCGTAGTGGCACTGATTGTGTGTGTGTGCCGAACATTAAATAATTTTCTTCTTGCTCCTCTGAGTTGCTCAAAGGACCTAAATATAAAATTTGGGATGCATTGAATAGAAAATGGACTCAAAGAGGCATTCAGCCTGCCGTTAAATGCTCCATTGACGTAACTTACGAGAATGAACACCGTTTTTACATTCTGATGGAGTTTAACTCAGTTGAGAGTTGTCTATCTATCTATCTATCTATGATATCTATCTATCTATCTACTAAAATACTAAAACTTATTTATAAAAAGAAAGGACGCCCAGGATCCATACTCATGTTCCTATTTCGGTTGAAGTTTTGCCCGGAAATACTGTATAAATTTGGTTGGCGTAGCCTATTTACGGCCTAGCATGTCATAGGTCCCAAATTTTCGTTGTTTCGTCCCTTGAAAACGCACGCTGCTTAAGCGTGCGAAAGCTTGGGAAATAAATAAAAAACCCAGTGGATGTTTTCAAATATTAACCTTCAATACTAAAACTCTGGTCGTCTTGCTTGTTTGTTTGCTTGAAGCCGTGCACACGTTTGTCTGTCAGATCTGAGATATGCGAAATTGATACTCATCGTTTAATCCTGTATTGTGGATACCGACTTAATTGCATAGAATATATTTCTGGATACGGTTGGCCTATTAGAGTCGAGTTTTCTGTAGTCTCGACTATTTATTAGCATTCATGATTTAAATTTTATTTGACTCAACTGGTCACGGGATGTCTAGTTTAATACTAAAACTTTGATGGTCTTACTTGTTATATTGAATGTTTGTTTCTAACCTCGCGCACGCTTCAGTAATACCATAGGGTTAAATTTTAAAACGCATTTCCCTGTAATTAAAAAGGATTTCACATCGTATCATGGATACGGTTCATTTGGGACTGAAGTGAATGAATTATTTTCTTTGGCTTTGGATATTTGTTTGGAAATGACGAAGAATCAATCATTAGAAGCCAAAACGGTCTTTATTACTGTGACCCAAAGGGCTACGGGTGGTCTAGTGAATACTGAAATTCTGAAGACATAAAATTTCAAACGCATTATATACCCTGGTTTCTTATAAAATACCTGCGTTCTGAAGTTACATTCGTTGTATACCCTAATGTTTACACTACACTGTATCGTACAATTTATGGAATATGGCTTCCTGCATTGAATTATTTTGTATTGATAGTTGTCATCCGGGTTATTTTAAGTTATTTTAATTTTTGAAACACGCGCCCTCGCTACATTTTTCAATTCCTCCCCATGGCATTGTTGCCTAACACTTCATTCTAAGTTTCCCACTCTCCATCACCCTCTGCCGGCTCTTCTAAAACAATCATCACATCAACCTAAAACAATCATCGCATCAATATAAAACAATCATCGCACCAACCTAAAAAAATCATCGCATCAACCTAAAACAATCATCGCATCAACCTAAAACAGTCATCGCATCAACCTAAAACAATCATTGCATCAACCTAAAACAATCATCGCATCAACCTAAAACAATCATTGCATCAACCTAAAACAATCATTGCAGACAACAGCCGGGTATGTCGAGTACCTGTAGGTGTATTCCTTCCTCTCAAAAATACGCGCATTACAGACTTAAGAGGTCGAGCGTGTTGGGGTCTGCAGGTGTTTTCCTTTCCATCTATTTCTTTCCACTCAAAAATCCGTGCATTACGGGCAAAAAAGGTTGAGTGTGTCGAGGATTTGCATGCGTATTCCTTCCATGTACGCCTCTCACTCAAAAATGCGCACAATACAGACAGAAGAGCTCGAGCCCTCTGGAGACCTGGAGGAAGCCACGTGGGAGAGGCTTGTGTCGGCGCCCAAAGCGATGGCAAGAGGCTTGCAGGTGGGCTACCACTACAGGGTGGGCGTGCAGCTCTGCACTCCTGCCTTCTGCTCTCTGCCCACCGCCTCTGCACGGCTACTGGCTCTGCACATGGGTAAGAGTGTGGGTTATTTGCTAGCGTGTTAACGGCCGCTGCTCAGTTGGCCTGCGGTGCATTCACACGGTGTGGGCAATTGACGATGACCGTACGAATACAACTGCACATCGTCCACATACATCGACAGTGGCGATGTTGAAATTTAACCTGAATTTTTAAATATTGCTACTTTATGTGCATTGTACAATTATTTATTCATTTATTCTACTTTGCATAACCCTCTTCTTGCTCGGTTTTGTTCCAGTCACCTCTTCATATATTCGTATCCCTTCATCATTTCTTCTTATCACTTTGTGCAATATTTGTATTCCAGCATCTTGAGTTTGGCTCATCTCACAAATGTTAACATTTCAGTCTTGCCTTTACCCAATACCTTCATTTTTTTGTACTCGATCAATTAGATAAACGCGTCTAATGAACTGATAGATTCATTATACCACTAAGCTTGCAAATGCTTCTCCGTTAGAAGTGAATTTAATAACAATTCTTAGCAATTATTTTATTTGATATCAACTTTTAATTTTAATAACATCGAATTAATCAGAAAATTTATCACGGTAAAAACTTCGACTTGACTCATGAACTTGAACGTAAGTCAGCTTATCGACCTAATTTTAAATTGAATTAACAGAACCGCCATACAGAAGTGAGACTGCTAATGCGGGACTGAAGTGCTAATGGAAATATAGCTAGTGTAGAAGGGAAACTAGCGCCTCACTTAGGTTCAACCATCGCAGGATTTTGTACTAGAGGCGTTCTAGTTGCAGTCGTTGAAGGAATCGTGCGTGACTTTCCAGGAATCACGCAAGACATTCCAAGAATCACGCATGACTTTCCAGGAATCACGCATGACTTTCTAGGAATTACGCATGACTTTCTAGGAATTACGCATGACTTTCTAGGAATCACGCATGACTTTCCAGGAATCACGCATGACTTTCCAGGAATCACGCATGACTTTCTAGGAATCACGCATGACTTTCTAGGAATCACGCATGACTTTCTAGGAATCACGCATGACTTTCCAGGAATCGCGCATGACTTTCCAGGAATTTGGAAATCTCGACATGTTTTCTATTCTAACATTTCATACGAAAGTAACTGGAGTAGTTTTCAGGTGAGTATTGGTGTATTTATATCTTAACCGAAGAATAAAAGGTAAATTTATGAAGCGCTGCTCACCATTTAGGTATCGTTAGTAACGGGCGTGATTCTTTTTATGAGGCCTTAATATTTTTTTATTATTTGTAGTATTTTGGCTATGGAGTTTTGAGTCACTTGCAGAAAATACAAGTTATTTAAAAAAATTCTGGTATGTCTTTTGAAACCGTTATTGCGCACTTTTAACGCTAGCTATTACTCAGTCTCGGATTTTTAAAATTAGATTCGTAAATTAATTCGATAAGTGGACTACTCAGCACAGCCATGAAGAGACCGAAAAAACTTCTTTTAAGCGGGTTGACTTTGAGATTCTTTTCTCTTGTCAGTTCCGTGGGGGAAAAGGTGTTACAAAATGGTCCTTGTCGTTCACTATCTCTTACTCATGCATGAGTGATAGTAACGACACTAATGCGAGAGCGGACTCTGATGTATTTATCCTACACTGCCCCTCGCCATTTACCTTCATCGTTGCTTCCTATTTCATGAACGAATTTTAGTTTAATATATATATTTTTAATTTTAACGGTATTTTAACGGTACCCACTATACATTTACTGTATTATGATTCCCTTTTCAAAGAGTAAAGCATTACCTTCTCCACGCAGTGTCCACACCACCTCGGAGTGTCGTGTGGTTGCCTCTGAACACATCTACAATTCTTCTGCGTTGGCAACCGCCCGAGTTTCACAGGGAGCGTTACTCGGACTACGTCATCTCTTATCGCTCGGCCTACAGTGACAAGCGAGTCGTCGTGGACGCGTACAAAAACGAGTACCAGGTACCAAAAATGCTCCCAAGTTTACGTTCTGCGCTTTGATTTCTTCGCACATGTGGGTGGAGTTGTTAGGTTCTGTTGTGTGTGCAATGCTAAATTAGTTTGTGATGTGAAGTTACGCTTCGAAAATGTTTCTTCTTGCCGTGGTCTTTGAGTTTTCTTTAACACGAGTGTGTGAAATGAGAAAGGTGCTTCGTTTCTCTACATTCTGCTTTGCACATTCTTGGATGGGACATAGAATGTACCTCAAATCTTACATTCTACTATCGAACGAGGGTCTATTTTTCTCGATTACTAGAACATTCCTGTTAATAAATTTACCCCTTGGGACAAGTGATGGGTAACTGAGTTGTTCACTCAGTGTCGCTTGTTGCAGCTGAAAACTGAATTTAGCAAGCCTCTGCCAATTTAGTCTATTCCCTACCGTAGGAAATTTCCCGTTGAAAATATGTTATCTTAAGTACTCGAGATGAACATCATGTTAGGTTACTTCAGCTTGAGCGAGGCCTCTGGGACTTCTGTCTTCCGTTCCCATGTTGCTTCTTTCGATTTTCATACTTCCTGCATGATCTCTTCTTTGTCTTTTCTTCCTCTTTATTTTCAATACGCAGGGTCTACGCGCTGGGATCCTTTGTGGGAACACATCGTGTGCATAGATTCCCTGCATAGGATCCATTTCCTATTTTCATTGTTTGAACATTTTGAAATAAATTCTTGTTCATTGAACATTACCCAATGTGTTTGATGATCTTGCCCTCTCTTATGCAGGACTAACAATTCTCCAAGGTTTTCCGAAATATGTTAACAGCGAAAAATGTAAATTATTCGGTACGATACGAAAACTTATTTGACCCATTCTATTACGAGAGAGATCTAGGAGGAACGAGCAAACTCATTCAAGCCATTTTGTTTGGCCAAGGATCCGACGCGTTTGCTCTCGCTTACAGCTGAAAAATATAAGCGAGGCGAAACCGAGTTAACTCATCTCAGCGTGAGACGGGAATTATTTTCAGGAAAAAGAACTCTACGAAATTTTTAGTGAATTTTATTCTTGATGTCCACTTCCTCGCTATTTCCTGTCACTTATTTCTTTCCTGACGAGTGTTGGTGACGAGTGTTGCTGACGAGTGTTGCCGTCCATTTTTATTCACTCCTTCAGTCATTTGTCACCCCCGCCAGCAGGCCGAGACACGCTCTCAGCCAGCTCCACTCTGTAAACGCAATTGGATTACAGGAAACGTTCGTACACGGCAAGTAATTTGGAAATATCGTTAGGTTACACACCGAAATCACCGTTGACTTCACAAGATTGACTCGGGAAGTGGAACACCGCTAAAATAAATTCGTGATTACTGCAGTAATTTCAGAATTCCTGTCCAATTTTACCCAAGTTTATTTCTAGCAATTGGTGAACGCACACATGCATAACGGTAGAAGCTTTTGCCGTCTTTGTAATATTCGCTTATTCGTGACGAAGGAATATTTACTTATTTTTGATTTCTTTTTACTTATTTTATATTTCTTTTTACATATTTTATATTTCTTTTTTTCTGCCCGTTGAACTTAAATATCATTGACCAATGATTTTGTGTGTGTGAATCGAACGATACTAAAGAGCTCTTGAAAAATTATAATCTAGAATAATTTTTCGATCGTTAACGACATGAACCTTTTTACGCCTTTAATGATTGCAATTTCATTTTCATCAATGCAATTTTAGTTCAATTGCTCAGTATTCATTTGGCTCGTCTAATTTCAGTTCTCTCGCATATCTTTAATTCGGTCCGTGTAATTTGTACTCTAACGGTACAGTTCAGTTCACTGACTGCAATTTCAGTTCAATCCCTGCATCATAATTAAAGTAATTGTGAGCTAAAGTGTAAACGCAGCTTTCTGCCCTGCGGGGAATCATACGAAGGCACTCGAATAAATATCAAATTTGACATGATGTGAGTTAATTGCGTTACAGTTTTTAGTGAGTTTTTGAGACTTCTTTCTTTTAATTTTTGTTTATTTTTGTTTAGGCATACGGCTCTGATTTAGCTTGCATCATTCTTTTCCGCAGCTGGAACAGCTCATCTCGAACACCCCGTACAACGTGTCCATCTTCACCATATCTTCAGACACCGCCTTACTTGGAGAAGCAGCGAATTTAACGTTTGTTATCACCGCCTACTTACAAACTAGTGAAATCAACTGGACTTTATTCGGTGAGAAATCTCGCAGCAGATGCAATCTATTTCCCAGTATTTCAATCATGTTTAAATCATGGGGAAGTTATATTTTATTGCTTTCGAGGTCTCTCCCTGACGCGGGCGTCTGGAACTCGCGTTGAGGGTTAAACGAGGGCGGTCGCTTGGAACAACTGGCGCCTACCACGCTGAGCGATTCCGTTCTGCTCCTGAAGACGGGATAAATCTGAGGCAATCATAAGAGCGACACACCGTATAGCTTGAGACTGTGTGCCTGAAACTCAGATTTCTCTCAAAATTTTCGTTGTTAATCTTCAGAGTTAGGAGGAAATCTACGGCCTGAGGGTATTGTTAACTCTCGTTCTTTCTCAGATTTTATTTTGTGGCACATTTTTCAAGCAGCTCGAAATAGAATAGAAATAACCTTCAGAATATCTCGATTACTTCACTCATGTCTCAACGCTCTATCCTGCTCTAAAGGGAACGGTACTGTAATAGGCAGGAGTCCAATTCTCCATTATGAATAAGAAAAATCTAGCGGTTTTCTTCAATTGCAGAGCGCTTGATGCAAATATTTGTATATAGCATCGTCATTATTAACAGGTGTAGACAGTCTTTCTTAACAGGACCCGTTTGTTTTTGTGCAGCTCTGATCGCGGTGGTGACGTTGGAAAGCATTGCGTTGTTCTTCTACCTCTGCATGCTGCACAGGAGGGGCCTTCTTACGGTCAGTCCTGGTCCTCACAAACTCGTCTCATGTTCCCGTATAATTTTGCTGTAACCTCTGTCGCGCTGAATATACAGTGAATGACAGACACGGGCACTTTGAAAGAAAAAAAGAAAAAGAAAAAATCAAGAGACTATTCCGACAGAGTTGTCGCTCAGCACAAAAAATTGTTTTTGAGATGTCTTGGAAGTGATGAAGGCACACCCAAGTGCAATGGTGAATCTGGGATTCAGGCTTACTTTCCCGAGGGAAGCGCTTCATGGCTCTGTGAAAATCTGCCTCTAGCACGTTGGAGAGAGAACGAAGAACCTCTTCAGTTGAGAGCGGCGCACGATACCTCCTTCGCTACAGAGGCCGTAGAGCTCTGCTCTCATGCAGGCTCGGTCTGAATATTAATTATTTTCTGTAAACGGTTTTACAGATGGAGTGGTCACGGATGGATATTGTAGTCGACTTCATGAGCGGGAATATTTTTAGGCTTACAGCCTTTGCTCGTATTTTTCCAAAGTACACGGCCAGAAGGTGCGCTGAGGAACGTACGAGGTGTGAATAATATAAAATACCTAATGGGGTTCGTTTATGATTGAGATAGAAAGTGTAAGGGATAATTGAGCTTACAATTTCGCTGTGTCTCCTCAAAACTTATGGTGGCTCACAATGCCAGTCTCGGGTTTTCCACTCATCTTAGTACATATATATATATATATTGCCGGAACTCGGGTACTGAAAAGCCTTCAAATAGTCGGCTACGTGTTAAAGAAGGGAAACTGAACAGAAAAGAGTGACTTTCTTGGACAGCTTGAATATCGCCTTCATTTCTTGGAACGCGTCATTTCTGTGAACAATAAATACTTGGACTTTAATGAAGCCCGGAAATAAAGCGTTAGTTCCAGGAAATGGGCCACTGCATCATTCGTGCGCCCCAACAAGGAACAGAAACATTTGGAAACATGAGTTAATTCAACATCAAAGCAATGCTGTTTTTTTTGATAGCCAAGGGATCATCCATGAGGGATTTGTGCTTAAGGTTAACATCATATCAGGAAATAAAAGCAGCCTCGGAGAATCGTCATTCGTGTAAGACCGAACATCACTGCAAACTGGGTGCTGCAGCACGA